>JANDJZ010000561.1:0-28384 GCA_027943245.1 Acanthamoeba sp. SK_2022b | reverse complement strand
CCCACAAACGTCACGCGGAACGACGCCAACCGGCAAGAGGCCAAGGGCCGCTGGCAGCTACGCGAACTTTATTCGATTGGCCAAAACAGCAAAGGAACACTCCGTGCTCCGCCGACTCTCTACGCCAGGAGTTCACCACGCCCTGTAGGCCAGGAACGAGGCAAAGGGGTTAACACGCCGGTGGGGCTCAGAAGTGGGGGCAGCTCCCGGGACGCACTCTTCACTCAGCTCGAGCAGGGCGTCCTGTACATCTCGATGCAATGTCTGCAGGACCTGCAGGACCGTGTGATCAGACGGGGGCGTGAGCAAAAAGAGAGAAAGAAAGGTGGCACACAGGAGTAGGAAGAGAAGAACCTTCTTGGTCTTATCTCGCCGGTCGCGATACTGCTGTGCTCGTGTGGTGACCTCGGCGTTGCGGGTCTCAAAGTCGTGCAGCAGCACCGCCTGCTTTAGCTCCGATATCAACGTGAGCAGGGACTCTGCTGCACTCACCTATCCACACACATGGCAGAACATGATGGCCCCAGTGTGACTGCTGTGCCGATCGGCAGCTACACAAACAACAACGTCTGCCTTCGCATACGTGCTTCTGCTTTCATACCAGGTTGCTTGTCTGCACGTCCACCTGGAACTCCTCCCCCAACACGCGCACCTTGTCGCCTACCTGGCCGAGAGCAAGAAAACTGAGTTACGCGTGCTGCCGTTTGTGGGGGAGGGGTGACAACGAGTTCGTGAGGCCACCGCACCTGAGCCGACTTGAGGATGTTGGCGTAGTGCTCGTTGAGCTTGCTCACGGCCGAGTCGAGCCGCTTGTTGTAGGCGTCGAGTGCATGCTGCTGCCCCACCTGCCGTGTCGTTTGTGCTGTTGCTCCCGTACCGCTACGAGGTGCTGGCCCAGGAGGAGATTTTGCGTCGCTTGCCCCCTCCATCTTGTACTCCTGAACGCTCGTCAGCAGAGGGAAAAAGTTTCGAGAAAAGTTTAAGGAAAAGAGAAAGGTGATGGCGAAGACAACGCTGTGTGGGGCACAGTGGGCGCTTTTTACTGCGCCACAGCAAAGGCAACGCTAGCGGTTGACAAGACAGCTCAGAGGAAGTGGAAGGAATTAATGATGGGGAGGGCCAGCTCGATCTCGGTGTCAAAATCGGCGAGGAGTGAGGAGAAGGAGATGACGTAGGCGTTGTTGTCCAGGACGGTGAACGTCTGCTGGAAGCCAAACTCCCGGTCGGCGATGGTGCCCTTGTAGCGCAGTTCGCGAGCGTCCTTCCCGCCCATCGTGACTTTCTGCACATGATGGAGAAGGTGGAGGACGAAGAGGAGGAAAGGCCAAAAGACAAAGCCCAGAGAGCGAGCCTAAGGATCGCAAAGCAGTTTGAGCGGAGGTGAACAGAGACTAGAGTTGTTACCTTCTCATGCACGAAGCTGAGCGAGTCGACGGCCATGGCGAGCTGTTCGCGCACGATGGCAGCAAAGTCGTCGAGAGAGTTGACGTTGATGGGGGCGGAGTTGAGGTCCGTGATCACAAGGTTGACGTTTGAACGGGGCGCGCCCTCGTCGGTCATGCCGTGCTCAAAGGACACGGTGGTCATCATCATGCCCTCCCTCGGCAGCCACTCGTCCTCGGGGAACTCGAACGAGACCTTCAGATTGCCCCCCCCCCAAGCAGGGCCCGATTGATGTTCAGCAATGTTCACGATGATCGTGTGGGGGGGGGGACAAGCACCTTGTGGACGAGATGCTCCAAGGCGAGGATCTTGGATTTGGGAGTGTAGCCGGGCGACAGGATCGTGAAAGAGCTCAAGATGCGCGCGAAGATAGGGTAGGGGCGGGTGTCGGTCTTGGGCGTGTTGGTGGAGAAGGCGATGTTGTAGGCCTTGCCGTCCTTGACTGGTGGCGGCGCCAAAGGAGTGGAGAGGATAGAACGGTGTCAGCTCGCGCGTCCCCAATGCGGTGGGCAAAAGGACAGCATTCGTTGTACCGGTGAAGACGTGGAGGTTGGTGGTGCCGGCAGAGGGCGAGGCGTAGCGAGCTTGGATGGCAGGCTGTCCGCCCATCTTGGTGTCCTTGAGCTGGATGTTCTCCTCGCCACCCGCCAAGTCGCCCAGTCGCATGAGAGCGATGTCCTTGTACTCCTCCACGCCCCACGACTCGTTGGGCAGCACCGAGATCGTCACCTGCAGTTCCCCCAAACGGTCCCGCATGCATACACACATACACAATTCAGAGACCATATATTTATATTTATACACACATAGAGAGAGAGAGAGATAAATGAGGAGCGAGACCACGTACGTCAGCAGTAAGGGTGTAGGTTTGGGTGTCGAGGACGGCAAGAGCATCCTCGTACTTGGCCTGCACCACAGGACCGCCCTCGCGCTCGGGCTCCTTCACCGTCCACGTGCGCGGGAACCTGGAAGGACCCCCAGCGTGGTGCCCCCCCCCCCAACCACACAAGCGTGTAAGCAACGCATTATGCGCGCGCGCGTGCAGTCGGGCGGCGGAGTGGAGTGGAGTGGGCGCGACTGACCTGAGGCGGAAGCAGTGGGTCGGGTTCTCGTAGTGCTTGAGGCAGAGGAGCTCGATGGGCTTCTCCTTGGGTTCGGCCTTGACGAACTTGGTGGAGGCGAGCACCTTGTCCACGTGGTTGCGGTGCTCATCGTGCGTGTCGGCAGGCGCCGAGAAGGTGAGGATGAAGGCCTGATCTTTCGCCACGGTCCACGCTTGGAAGACCTTGACGGTGAAGGGCCCCAAATCCGTAACGAATTCAAGTCGCTTGCCTGCCTGCTCAAACATGTCGCCATCCCACACCTTGAACTCCGTATCGGCCATCATCTGCTTCATCTGGCTCACCGACTCGGTCGAGTAGTCCTCGAGCGTTATACCGGGGGGCACTTCTTGCACCAGCAGGTTCAGCGAGGTGCGACCCGTAGCGTCATCGGGGCACAGGAAGGACACGATTGTGCCCATGTAGCCCTCGCTCTTCTTCCATTCCTCCGGATACACGAGCGACACTCCGTACTCACTGTTCACGTACGGGCTGTAGCTTTCGTCCGCCGCCAGTCCCTCCTGAGCGATCTCCTTGCCCGCTCCGCTTCTGTCTTTTTCCATTGCTGTGTGTGGGTTGTGGGCGATTTTGCACTAGACAAGATGTATTTATTTTTTTAATATTTTTGTCTGTGGTTTATTCTTGGAAATTACAGGCTGACAATCAAGAAACCAACTCGTTGGGTGTCCCCCTCTTCCGATGGCGTCCCTTCTCCGCAAGAAATGGATCCTGAACTCACTGCTCGACCCTTCGAAGCTTTCTTCCCAGAAGCCCTTTGCGCAAATCACCAAAGTACGTTAACCGCCGCTGGAGAAGGAGACAGGCCTGTTTAACCGCACAACAACCAACCAGGTGCACAAGTACGTGAGCGAAGACGTGGCCGCAGAGTGCACCCTATCCGACAGCTTCCACACCATTGACGCCCTTCTCACGCCGGGCGCCATCCAGGAGTTCCTCGCGTACGCGCCTGCCCTCCCCCCCCGCTGTGCCTTGTGGCCGCGCCAACAACCTGTGCCCGCTACACACAACTATTAGGGCCAACGAGGGGTATTCGGTGCCCCGACTCTTGGGCCATCTGGTGAAGCTGCACGCGTGCGAGCTCACGCAGGACGAAAGCGATGCCGCCTGTTGCCTCGTCGTGCACGGCTTCGCGCTCATCAACTCTGACCAGTGCTTTCCCTTTGGCGATCCCTTGCCCGTACTGAACGACCCTGCCGTACAAACCGCCCTACGCCAGCGCACCGAGTCGAACAGGCACTCGCGATGCCCGAGCCGAACCCAGGAAGGTACACTCGTTGGCGCGCGCGCCGCACAGGCCTCGAGGCACCTCCCACAGGCATGTGGGCTGACGTTTTGGAAAAAACAAACAACATGTGACGTGCGTGCCGTGTGGTCACCGCCCTAAGAGAGCACGCAGGACATGTTGATCCACATGGCCGAATCATCGGGCCCTCGGCTGGATGAGCAGGAGTGCGTGATCTCTGCCTCGCAGGAAGCCATCTTCGAGCAATTGCTCGGTGCGCCCCGTGTGCTCCATTCGGGTTCTTGCCGGTGATGTGCTAATTCGGAAGCCTCCCGTCCCAAGGAGAGGGCGAGCTACCCTCGTTCGCCATGAACGCCGAATCGCAGTCCCGCTTGGAAGACCTGTCTCTCCTCCCCGCTAGCCAGCGAGGGCCTCCTTTCTCCGAAGTACGCTCTGTCTCCTTCTCCTTCTTATCGCTTGTCTTCTTCGGCTTGGCTTATCGCGCTTGTGGCTAAAAACAACAGAACGAGACGACCCCCGATTCGCAGGACTTTTATGCGAGCCAGCCCGCGCTCGAGTGGAAGCTCTTGTCCGACGAGGACTCCTCGTCGGACAACGGCGACAGCGAGGAGGAGAAGGAGAAGGAGAAGGATGGAGAGAAGGAGAAAGAGGAGCTGAACCGCGCTTCTGACCACTGCGCCAAAGTCCAAACTCCCGAAGGTGAACGGGAAATCGAAACAGGACAGGCGGTGGAGGAGAGCAGCCTGCTTCCCAGCCAGCACACGCCTCGGGAGACTGAGCCCAGCCGCAGCAGCGGGGCAGGTGAGGTTTTTCTTTCTCTCTCTCTCTCTCTCTCTCTTTTTTGCAAGCTTGGGCTTTAGCAGCTCAAGTGTGCTCGTTTCTGTTCTGCTCACGCCCAGCAGAGGCCAAGGAAGGGACGACGATGGACATGTTCCCTCTGATGGACCCGCTCGTTGGCTGGTGGGCAGCCACGCCCGCGCCCACGCCTCGCCCGAGCCCCTCGCCCATCAAGAGGTAGCCCCCCTCTCTCCTCGCCCCACATTTTCACGAGTAGTTGCGACACGTATCCGGCCAGCTAAGCCCGCCCTGTTCGTTGTCGCTGTTGTTGTTTCCTCAACGCCCCTGCGCCGCACAGCCTCTCGCCGCAGCCCTATCGCACCCAGCCGTTCGGGCCGAGCGACTCGCCGGCCGCAACCGCCCCGCGGTACGGCGTGGGCGCCTGCCGCTTTTCATTAAACCTCGCCTGACGCGCTTCTGGCCAGGTCTCCGGCGCGTCCAGCCGCCTGGCCCATCCGTGGCGACGAGCCGCTCTCTCCTTTCGGGGTTTCCTTCTCATCACAAACGTACGTGGCGTTGCCCCCCCCTCCTCCCTCTTTCTCCTCTCCATCGCGTGCTCACGTCATCGTGTGCGTTTCAGGTCCGAGCTTCCCGATGGGCTGCCCCTCGTGCACGAGGAGGACCTCTTGCCTCGCTCTCCTCCCTGCGGGCTTTGCCCTCTGCCCAATGGCCCTTCCCAGCGCGAAGCAGCAGCAGCAGCAGCAGCAGCAGGAGCAACAACAACTACAACTACTACTACTACTACAACAGAAATAGACCAGGCGGCCACTTGTGTTTCTCACAAGGCAGACTCACCGCCGAGGGAGGATGCGGCGAGGATGTCCGAATCGGCGGAGGAACGGGACGAAGGACTTGGCGCGCTCTGGCCCTTCTACGACGACGACGACCACGACAACGCGGGCCGAGATGCCGGGCAGGCCCGAAAACGACGGAAAACTGCGCATCGGAACGACGCCAGACCTCTCGAACGAGAAGACCTTGGCGCCACTGCCGCCGCCATCATAATCGACGAGCCGCTCTCACTTCCGCTTCGCTCGACCCACAACCCGGCGAGAGCTGCGGAGCCGACGGGCGCCACACCGCCCGCAGCGACCGCCACCCCGCCACAGCCCCACACCGCCCGCGACCGACCAACGCACAGGAGGAGGAGGAGCGATTCCACCGAGCAACCAGCCGCCAGTGGTAGTCTCTATTCGCCGCCCTCCAAGGACGCCATCTGGGAGCTGGTGGACGCCTACTTTTCCTCCTCCACCCGCCACGAGCCATAGCGCGCCAACCCACCTCTTTACAGTCCCCCCCGCCCCCTCTTGCTATTTGGCAAGAGGAGAAGAAAGAAGAAAGAAAGAGGAAGCGAGGAGAGAGAGGGAGAAATTTGAATCAAATAGGCAGAGCTGCGGACCGCAAACAACAAAAAAACCTCAAGGGGGAACGGAAGGGACCTGCGCCAACACATCTCATATACACATACACAAGAGAAAATGGAAATGAGGTCGGGAGATTGGCTGTGCCCGCAATGCCACGACTTGAACTTCGCATCGAGGCAGATGTGTCGCAAATGTAACACTGTTCGCCCCGACCTCGCCTCCCCCTATGGCGCTCCATCGCGCGCGGGGGGCCATCACCCCTACCACGCGGCCATGCCATCGATGGGGCTGCAGCAATACGGCCAGCAGCACCTGGGCGCGGTGGGCGGTGTCGGTGGTACTAATCCAAGCCTTGGTGGGGGCGGTGGCGATGGTTCGGGCATGCCGGGGGGTGAAGGAGGCGGAGGAGGAGTCAGCAACGAGCAAGCGCTCGCCCTCCAGGCCATGCAGCAAATACAAGCGTTCAAGGCCATGCAGGAGCAGCTGCAGGCCGCCGCCATGCAGCACGCCCTCGCCTACCAGCAGCAGGCCGCCCTCACGCAGATGATGGGCCGAGCCGGCGTACGCTCCCCTACTCTCCCACTCTCTCCTCTCTCTCTCTCTTTCCAGCTCCATGCTAGACCCAACTGACTAAGTGGTGGTTGGTGGTTGGTGGTTGGTGGTGGGTGACGAGAGGCAGAACGTGAAGCCAGGTGATTGGTTCTGTCCGTCGTGCACGGAGCTCAACTTTGCGTCGCGCCAGTCGTGCCGCAAGTGCACGGCGCCGCGCCCGCCCTTCTCGGACCCCACCATCGGGACCAAGCCCGGGGACTGGTTCTGCCCCACGTGCCAGGACCTCAACTTCGCCGCCCGCACGGCGTGCCGCAGGTGCAACACGCCCCACCCCGCCGGCATGGACCCCACCCTCCGCATGATGTACGCCCAGGCACAGATCCCCTCCAACGCCAAGCCCGGTACTACCTTCTGCACATTCCATAGCCCCCCCCCCGCCACCCTTCATCCAACCACCACCACCACCACCACCACCACCACCACCACCACCACCACCACCACCACCACCACCACCACCACTTTCTTTCTGCTCTTTCTCCTTTCGATTCGTTTCTCACGCACGCGCTCTTCTCTCCGCCGGCAACTCGTGGGCCAGGCGACTGGCACTGCCCAAGCTGCGCCCACCTCAACTTTGCATCGCGCAACTCGTGCCGCCAGTGCAATTCGCCTCGCAGCGCGTCGACCACCGTGCTCGGCGTCAAGCCAGGTGCGCGTTCTTCCCCTCAACAACAGCTGTTGTTGTTTCCTCCAATCGGCCATTTGGGCGATGTTGACGCTCTCCCTCTCCACGGTGGTGTGGCTACCTTCCAGGCGACTGGTTCTGCGCCAAGTGCAACGATCTCAACTTCGCATCGCGCACGCATTGCCGCAAGTGCTCGGCCGCACGGGAAGGCCCACCGCAGCAGCCCCAGCAGCAGCCTTGAGAGGAGCCGGCTCCTCCCTCTCACGGCGCAGTTGCCCCTCTCAATAAACACCCTGGCATTCCCAAAACAAGGCAAAGCAGCTCAAGGGGTGGGGGGGGGGGCGCAAAAGAGGTTTGGGGGGCTTGGCTCACGCACTGTAGCTGTACCATACATACATGGCCAGCAGCAGCAGCACGCAGGCACCTGGCCAAGGGAGGAAGAAGATGGGCTGGAGAGCAGTGGCCGTGACGGGAGCGCAGGCGGACGTGGCCGAGGCCGTGGCGGCCCTGCGCTTGCGGCAGGAGCGCGGTCGGGGGGTGGACGAGTCGGGACTCACCAGCGCCACCACCTTCGTGGCTGCCCCGGACTTTGGCCCGTCGGGCACCCCTCCTCTCGGTTCCGGTGCCGTCACACTCAACGCTCTCCTCGTCCTCGCCGAGGTACTGCTCGCTCCCAACATGTTGCTCGCACGTTGCTCCAGTGCATTTTCATAACCCCCCCCCCCACCACAACACAACACTTCCTCCCCGCGCAGCACCTTTCGGCGCAGGAAGGCTACAGCTTCGTCGAAAGCCAGGTGGTGCAGCGCGGTGCGCCCCCGCGCTTATATGCTGCTGCTGCTGCTGTTGGTTGGCTGGCTGGCTGCCTTGGAGGTGGGGGGGGAGGCTGACCCAGATTGTGCGCGTCGTCGGCCAGGGCTGATCGCCATCGTCCACTTGGGAGGGCGTGATCGGCCGCGCGTTCCTCCGGCCGACCCCGTGCCCAAGGCGCTGGCGCTCCTGCCGCTGGCCCCCCCTAACGCGGGCCACCGGGACGAGCAGCCGAGGCCGCAGGACGGGGAGGTGGTCACTGCCATCGACCTCCTGCTCGCTGGCCTCGTGCGCTTGTGTAGCGGCACGTCGCCGCCCACTCTCCGCCGCCCGCCCCGCACGCGCCCACCCGCGCTCACCGATGGCGCGCGCGCGCGCGCGTGTAGGGCTGGAATCGGGCGTGGTGGTGGGAAGCACGGAGGCGCTGCTGGTGGTGCCCAACGAAGCCGAGGGCCAGCTCGGCGGAGCCTCCGCGGACTGCGCCACCCTGCTGGCGGTGGAGGCGCCCACCCACCTGGCCCCGCTGCACGGCGTGTGCCTCCTGCGCCCGCTCTCTCCGGCCACCACTCCCTACTACGAGGTACCCGTGTGCCTCTCCGCACGCGCCATCGGCGGCAACGGGTTCACCGGCGCCCCTCCTCGCGCAGGTGGAGACGATCCTGTACCAGCAGAGCCTGCCCGTCCTGCGCGAGAGGGGCGCCCTCGTGGGCGAGGCCTTCGGGACGGCCTACGTCTACACGGGCGTGGTCGTGCTGGGGTCCAGCCTCGCCGAGGAGATCCTGCGGTGCGCCCCCTCCTCCTCCTCTGATGCGACGCTGGCCTCGTGCGTGCGGGTTCTTTTCCCTCTTCAACTTAAGCGCACGCATAACTCCTCCTTCTCTGCAGGCTCAATGCTGTGCCGCCGTTGGACAGCTGCACATACCTCGCCGTCGACAACGGGGCCACCCCGGTTGCGTTTGACCTCTACTCTGACCTGCTCCTGGTGCTCGGTACCTCCTCCTCCTCCTCCTCGTTGTACACAGCCGGCACGCAGGGCCACGACTCACTCGCCGCCTTCTGCCAGCGGCGGGGAGCGAGAAGCAGGCCTACCTGGAGCAGCCGATTCGGGTCGCGTCCCCGTCGTCTCGAGTGCGACACCTCCGCGAGGTACCCCCTCACCTCTCTCCCCCCTACCGCTTGCGTGCCCTACTCGGCAGCTCTTCAGTTGAGTGACCCCATCACGAATACCGCAACCTCCCCCCCTCCCCCAAAAAGGCGGCATGGCAGCACCTGCGCGCCAGCCGGTCTCCGCGATTGCGCGCCTGCGTGGCGGCGCCCGGGGCGGAGTACGTGTACCTGCGGACCACCGCGCACCTCTTCGAACTGCTCCACCGCCCGCCTCCCACTCTTCGCGTCGCCCCCTGCGCCCAATCGTTCCTCGCCTCCACTGTACGCTCTCTCCAGCCCTACACCTTTCTCTTCTCTTCTCTCTCTTACACTGCCCCCCCCCACCCTTTCACCTGTGTGACCATGGTGCTGTCCGCAGGTGGAGAGCGCAGAGGGGAGCGTTGTGCTGAACAGCATCGCCAAGGGCGAGGGCAGCATCGGGGCCCACAGTCTCGTTGCGCACTCGGTGCTGGCGGGGCGCTGGAGCGTCGGGCAAGGGGCTCTCGTCTCGGGAATCCGCGGCGGCAGCCTCCATGTTGGACCCGGCGTCTACGTGCACGAACTCGAACTGGCCCAAGGCGATGTACTGTCCCTCCCCCCACGCATACATTCATCACACACGCACATCATACATATCACACGCACGCGTCTTGCCCTGTCTCACCGCCCTTGCTCCCTCCTCTCAGCGTGCGGGGGCAGGACAGGAGGAAGCTCCGCGCAAGCGCTGTACCGTGGTGATGGGTGTGGCCGACAACGTCGAGGACGTTCATTGGTTTGGCCGGCCCATAGCCCAGTTTCTGGAGGTTGCCGGTTGGAGCGACGACGACGTGTGGGAGCACCACCACCACCAGCAGCAACAGGTAAGAAGAGACCTGGCCGCTCACCGCGAGGAAGAGGACAGATGGCGCCTTGCGATCCTCATCGTGTTGCCCTCCCATGACTCTGGTTAATGGCAGGAGGAAGGGAGCAAGCGTCGTCGGCTGTGGGAGTGCCGCCTGTTCCCCGTCTACGGCGACAGCGACGCCCAGGAGGCGCGGAGCGCAGCGGTGGAGGCCTACGCCGACCCGAGCGCCCGCCGCGCGACGCTGGCCCACCTGCGCACGCTCCCGCGCGTCTCCCTGGCCCACCTCCTCGCCAACGCCCTCCCTCGCCCCGAACTCCATTGGCGCGACACCCTCGGTGCCCCTCCACCCCCCCTCCTCTCCCTCGTCGTTGTTGGCCGAATGGATTGTAGTGGAGGGGGAAAGAGCGAATGCGCCTATGTTTCAGCGGTGGTGGGGTGTGGGAGTGATTTATGGCCGCTGCTGGTGCTGACGATGGCGCATGACGGCGACGATAACGTGCCGGTGGCGGGGGGGGGCAGGGTTCCGTGTGGCGCAGGAGAAGGTGAGCCACGTGCTGCTGGGCAGGGTGGACGAGTGCCTGCTGCCGGTCTTCGAGGCGTTCGTGCGGGCCAGGCGTGCCGACATGCTCCTCAGCGCCCTCGACGACGTGGGCATCGAGGCCGCGCGCGTACGGCTCATCTCTCCCTCTCTTGCTCTCTTGGCGCACACATCGCCACTAACAGGAGAGTGAACGGGGGGGGGGTGGGCCATGCCACCGCACGATGCGATCAAAGGCGGGCGACGCGCTGGTGGTGATGCGCACCCTGGCGGCGATCGCGGATGCGCTGGCGACCATGGCCGGTCCTCGCGCAGGTAAACCTCCCACCACCCCATTCACCTCTCCCTCAGTCTCCTCTCTCTCTCTCTCTTCTCTTTCGGCGGTATTGGCCACACCTAAGCTTCTGCGGGGGGTGGGGGGTGGGGGGGCATAAAGGGTTGCGGTCAGGGCCTGCCCGCAACAGCAGGTGGCAGGCCGCGTTCGACCTGCTGGCCGAGCGGCGGTTCGAGGCGGCGGTGCGAGAGCTGGCGCAGCAGAGGGCGGCGTGGCTGGCGTGGGACACGCCCGAGCTGCTCATGCGGGCGGTCCGCCACTACGAGCGGGCGGCGCAGGTGATGATCTCCCTCTCCGTGCTCACCGCGCAGAGCCACGTCGCAGCGGCGCCGCCGCCCTCCCCCTCCGCGCGCGCTCCTCTCGGCACGTGGGTACGCCCCCCCCCCCCGCGCGCCTGCGCCATCACCGGAGATCGGCGGCTGACCACGTGGGCACCCGCCAGGCGGTGGTGGACCTCCCCGCCCGCATCGACTTGGCCGGCGGCTGGACCGGTACGCGATGTCTCTCCCCCCCCTCTTGTGGGCAAGGAGGCCGCTGAGCTGTGGCTACGCAGATACGCCGCCCATCACGTTCGAGCGCGGAGGCTGCGTGGTGAACCTCGTGCGTGCCCCCTTCCCCCCCACCCACTCACACGTTCTGCTCACACGAACGGGCCCCTTTTCCTCCTTCTCTCCTCCCTGCCCGCCTGCCCTCCTTCCTTCCGACTCGCAGGCGTTGTTGGTCGACGGCCAGAAACCGATCACCGGTATGAGACGACCTCCTCCCCCAACCGAACGAGCCCGATTGGGTGGTGGTGGTGGTGGTGGTGGTGGTCAGGTGGTGGTGGTGGTCAGGTGGTGGTGGTGGTGGTGGGGGCAAGGCGAGAAGGACAGCCTCCCCGCTGCAGCCGCCGCCAAAGCTAAGATACACCCGCGGGTGTGCGATGTATGGCGTCACGCGTGGTTTTCAGCACGGGCGAGGCGTATCGAGGCGTGGGAAGTGGTCATCGACGTGGCCGAAGAACACACGGTCTGCGCCCAACTGGCCGACTTCTGCGACCACGCACAGCCGCTGGCGCCGGGCGCCCTCATCAAAACGGTAACCTTCCGCTCTGCCCGTGGGCACGCGTGTGTGCGCGCGTGCTGCCCCGATGCTCATTGCGTGCTACGTGGGGGGGTGGGGGAGGGCGTGCAGGTGCTGTTGTACATGGGGCTCGTGTCTCTCTCCTCCTCGCAGAGCCTGCGCGAACAGCTGCTGCAGGCCGTTGGCTCGGGCCTGCACATCGTGTGCGCCACTTCCCTCCCGCAAGGTAGGGGACCACCGCCTCCTCTTCCATTCTTCTTCTTCTTCTTCTCTTTCCTTTGCTGCTGCTGCTGCTGCTCTCCCGCTTTCTCTCTTCTCCCCTCCGGCGAGATCTCTCGACCTGGCGGTGAGGGGGGGGGCGAGCAGGCCTGATTGGTGGGAGCGGGGGGGGGGCGTGCAAGGCTCGGGGCTGGGGACGTCGAGCATCATGGCGGGTGCCCTGCTCAAGGCGGTCGGGGCCGCCGTGGGCCGAGACTACGACTCCCGCTCGCTCGTCCACGCCGTGCTCATGGTGCCGACCCACCCACCCCCTTTCCTGGACAGAGCGCGATGCATGCGCGCGCGCGCGTGTGCGGCGTGCTTACCCATGCCCTGCGCGCGATGGTGTGTTCCCTTTGGCCGGTGGGCCGCACACAGGTGGAGCAGATGCTGACCACGGGCGGAGGATGGCAAGACCAGGTGGGGGGGCTGCTGCCCGGCGTCAAGTTCAGCGTCTCCTCGGCCTCCCTGCCCCTGTGCGTCGATTTCGAGGTGCTCGACGTGGCGGATAGCTTCGTCAAGGTGCTCGATCAGCACATGATCTGCATCTACACCGGTACGCCCCTTCCCCCCACACATAACCAACCAACCAACCATCTCATCAATCCCCTTGGTCTTTCTCCGCAGGCCGCACTCGGCTCGCGCGAGGTCTGTTGCAGGACGTGCTGCGGCGGTGGCACGCAAGGTTGCCTGCCTCCCGCCCCGCTCCCCCCCCCTTCCCGCCATGGGCAGACCGCGCAGTGGTATCGTCGGGCGTGGGCTAACGCGAGTCCCGCTCGCGGATGGACACGCAGGCGCCCCGAAATCGTGCGTCTGACTGCGCAGCTCGTGGACAACGCCCACCGCCTGCGCGGTGCCCTCCTGGCGGGCGATCTCCCGGTTGTGGGCGCTTGCCTGGGCACCTACTGGGCCCAAAAGAAGGCCATGGCCGGTACGGCCCTCCTCCCCCCCCAACCATTTTAGATTCATGCGGGGAACGGCTGCCAACGGTTGGGGGGGGGACAGGCGGAGCTGAACCCGCCGAAGTCACGGCCATGATCGAGTGCGTGCAGGACATCATCCACGGCTGCGCCTTGGGCGGCGCGGGAGGCGGTGGTGCGTGTGTCCCCTTTGGAGCTCCGGCGGGCGGGCGACCAGCAGCCTCTCACCGCCATTGGGGGGGGACCATGTTGGCACGTGCAGGCTTCCTGGTCCTGATCACCAAACAGCCCAACGACCTGCCCCGCGTGCGCTCTCGGCTGTCCGCGTTGTCGCACTTCCCCTCTCTCGTCTTCCACGCCGGAACCGTCGACACCACTCCGCTCGCGGTGCGTTTCGAGGGAGAGCAGCAGTAGAGGCAGCGTTGCACCGCGCGCGCGCGGATGGGGCAGAGATGGCGCGTGAGATGGAGGGCGAGGGCGAGGGCGAGGGCCACTGTGCGTTTATATGCGGGCACACAAAAAAAGAACAGAGACCGCCAGCGGAGCAAAACGACCTCACTGGGGGGTGACGTAGGCGGCGGTGATACCACCGTCCACGAGGAAGGTGGAGCCCGTGATGTAGGACGACTCGTCGGAGGCCAGGAAGAGAGCGCTTTGGGCAATCTCGTGCGCCTCGCCGAAGCGACCCATGGGCACGTGGACAAGGCGGCGCTGCTTCTTTTCGTCGGTGTTGAGGAAGGACATCAACAGCTCCGTCTTGAGAGGGCCGGGGCCTGGCGTGGCATGGCATGGCAGACCCCAAGTCAGCAGCAGCGCGCCTCTCGCGGCATTGCCCCCCCCCCCAAGGCACGCAGAAGGGGAGGAAGAAAGAAGCCTTCGGGGGAAGACTACGTACAGAGCGCGTTGACACGGATGTTCTCGCGAGCGTGAATCACCGCCAGCTCACGGCTCATGGCTGTTCACACGCAGAGTATAAATTAAAATAAATAAATAAATAAATAAAGAGCAAAAAAAGAAAAGAAATAATTGGACTTCTTTCTGAAAGAGGCGCTGAGCGCGAGGAGGCAGGCGCACACAGGACGGCTCCCTTGCTCGCAGTGTAGGCGATCTGCGACGTGGCGGCTCCGAGAATGGCCACGAAAGAGGCCGTCTGCTCACAGGAGGGCGCACATCGCGGCACGCGTGCGTGATTAGAGGAGGACATGGAAGCAGCAGCAGCATGCTGGCGTACGTTGATGATGGAGCCGCCGCCGGCCCTGCGCAGAGCGGGGATGCCGTACTTGCCTGCATTGGGGGGGAGGGAGGCGTGGCCCCCGAATGGTGAGACCAAGTGGGAGGAGGGACGCGCGCACACAGGTGGGTGAGAAGAGGGTTCGCGGGGCGCGTACAGCCAAAGAAGACGCCCTTGGCGTTGACGTTCATGGTGAGGTCCCAAATCTTCTCCTCGGTGTCGGTGGCGCCGTTGTCGTCGCTGTGCATGATGCCGGCGTTGTTGAAGAGGATGTTCACCTTGCCAAAGGTCTTCTCGGCCACCTGCACCATGTTTTCGCAGTCGCCCGCCTTGGACACGTCGGCCTTGACGTACACCGCGTCACCGCCTGCGGCCTTGACACTCTCGACCTGTAGACCCCCCCACGCGATCAAGGCGCATGAGCGGTCGTCGGCCATTCACGTCATACATCTTTTCTCTCTTTTTTTTTTTGTTGTCGTTATCTATAATCTTATCATCTATAATCTTATTATCGCTCCGGAGCGGATGGGCAGTGGGAGGAGGTATACAGTCTCGCGAGCATCGCCGAGGTCGACCGCGACAATCTTGGCCCCCTGGCGAGCAAAAATCAGGCTGGCCTCCTTGCCGATGCCGTTGGCCGCGCCGGTGATGATGGCCACCTTCCCCTCGAGACGACGGGCAGGAGCAGCGGCGGACGCAAAGCCGCGACGCAGGGGGAAGAGGGAGAGCGCGGTGGTGGATGTTCTTCTCATGATTGCTTGCGTCGTCGGATTTGCGGTAGTAACGGAAAGTAAGGTTGCACCTCGCGGGCAGATCTGCGCGCTCGCCGCGAGCTTCCAGGAATCCCCCCCCCCTCCCTGGTTGTCTACAAAAATGGATAATGGACTGGAACGAAGTTGGAGGATGTTGGATATGGTACAACGTGGAGAATGGGGGAGGGGGACAGAAGAGGAAACGAACGACCGCAGTCGGTGCGACGTCGAAGAAGACAGAGGCGCAGTGGCAGGGTTATTGGGGGGGGGGGGGGTTGACGGAGGAGTGCAACGCTCAGGCAAAGTCGACTTCGGGCTCGCCCATGCCCTCCACGCACTGCAGGGGGGAGAGGGAGAGGGAGTGTCGTGAGCGATTGGGCAGCTGCACGACGACTGGATTGTGGGGGGGTTAGGGGGAGGGGGGCAGAAGCGAACCGTTCGCAAGGGCGCGGAGTGGTCGGCGTGCTCGGAGGAGTCGAGCGCGGACGTGATCTTGTCGAGGTTGGGGTAGATGTGGGCGTGCATGTGGGTCGTCACCTTGAGCATGACTTCCTCGGGCACGGCGCGCGCGCCAGAGGGCCCGTCGTGCCCATCGATGAGGTTGCGGTAGTAGTGCTTGAGGGGCTCCTGGTTGGTCGTGATGAACCTGCGCCGTGCGAGTGCGTGTGAGTACAGGCGCGAACAAGTACGCGGGGAGAGAGGAGAGAGGAGGAGAGAGGGGGAGGACATACATGTTGAGCCTCTCCATGTAGCCCTCCTTCTTGCCGGGGAGGGTGTCGTTGGCCAGGTTCTGGAGCACCTTGGCGATGAGGATGAGCTGGCGCTGCGCCGTCGAGTGGGGCGGCTCCTTCAGGAGGCCGTAGACCTGCGGGGCCATGAGGGCCGGGCACACGAATCGGAGGAACAGGAAGCCACCGATGGCCTTGTTCGCGGCCTCCTCGTTGAACTTGTCCTTCACCTGGACATCACCCCACCACCACCACCACCACCACACGAGATCGTCAGCTTGAGTTGCGCTCCTATGACGGTTGGGGGAGAGGGGGGGAGGGCGGGGGGGGGCACCTCGTGGTAGACGTGGCGGAGGATGTCCTGGAGCTCCTTGGGGAGGGTGCTGATGGCGCGCATGAGGCTGGAGAGCAGCTTCTGCGCGACGAGCCACAGCTGGATGGTGTTGACCGACTGGTCGGAGGCCTCCTCCATCTTGGTGGGGTCGACCTCGAAGGCCACGGGCCCCAGGAGAGTGGTCGTGTAGCTGCTGTGCTCGGACCCCTTGTCCCTGTCCTCGCCCTCGGCGCGAATGGCCATGACGTTGAGCTCCGTCACCGGCAGGGCAAACACCGACCACAGGTACTCGAGCCCTGCACCCCACCGCACAACACCACCACCACCACCACCACGGCGGCGGTCAGTCAGGCTGGATGCGCTGGAGAGGGCTACCGCTTGGTTGGGGGGGGGGAGGAGAGAGGGGAGAAGGAGATGGAAAGGCGCACCGACGATGCGGCAGTAGCAGCTGAAGAGCTTGGTCGGCACCGAGTTGGCACGGAACAGCGTTCCCTCCTGTGTGCTCTCGAAGGTCAGACGCAGAGCTTGACACCCCCTCACCCTACACACTCGCGCGCGTGCGCGATCAACCCAGCCAAGAGCCGTACCCTGCTGGACACGAGGACCTCCTTCGTGACGAAGAACTTGATGGCCTCCACGGCGACGTCGTTGCCGGCGAACACGTAGGTCAGAGCCTGCCCACATACACAACAACAACAACAACAACAACAACAACAACAACAACAACAACAACAACAACAACAACAACAACAACGGAGGAGATGCGCACACGCAAGTACACACCCAACAGGTCAGAGAGTGGGCGGGCCACGCTCGAGGAGGAGAAGGGCGGGCGGCACCTTGGAAACATTCTCCGAGTCGGTGGCCTTCATCTGGTCGCATACCACCGCCGCCACCGCAAAGCTCTGTCGACACAGCCATCCCCAACCCACGACTTTGAGGACACACGCGCCAACAACAACAACGACGACGACGACGACAACAACAGAGACACGACGAGGAATACAAACGGAGCAGCAAGCGGCGACGCGAGATCCCCCCCCCAATCATCATCAGCACGGATAGGGGTAGCGGCGCGCACCTCGTCGCAGAGCAGCTTCTCGAGGTCCTTGGCGTGGCGGGTCTGCTCGCGGTCGAGGTGGGGCGCGTCCTGAGCGAGAACGCTCCCGAACGCCAGACGATCAAAGTCGGGCTTGTGGGGCACCACCCTGAACTCCTTCGGCCCACGGAACCTGCGCACGCGCGTAGAGAGAGAATGCAAGGAGAGCAGGAGCAACAAGCACCACGCCACGCCCCGGTCAGCATCTCCACCACTCCCTCCCCCCCCGAATATTATTGTCCGAGGACGGGCCGAAGCAAGGGGGCACGCTCGCACCGGAGGAAGATGATGATGGCGGCCACGAGAAGCAGCAGCAGACAGAGGCCCGACAAGCCCACGGAAAGGCCCTGGCGCAGGCGATTGGCGGGGAGGGAGGACACGCGAGACGAGACGCACGTCAGAGCCTCATTCTGGGATGCGCCCACGCCCAACTCCCGAATAGCGAGGGGGGTGCGCAGCGAGCAGCGAGGAGGAGGAGGAGGCGGGCAGGCACCACAGCGAGGCCGATGGTCTTGCCGTCGTCGCTCGAGGAGGGGAGGGTGGAGGGCGAGGGCGAGGGAGTGGGGGAGGGGCGGATGGCGCTGTAGCTGACGATGGTCAGGTTCCTCTCGTACTTGCCGGCCACGTTCTGCACGAGACTGCAGCGGCACACACGTGACCGCCGACCACACCCACGGAAGTTGGGGCGTTACACGTCGGTCGAGATGCGCCATCTGCGGAGAGCGATGGGGGGAGGGGGAGGGGGGGGGTACGCTTGGTAGTAGCGGGTGGTGCTGGTTCCGTTGGCCGGGACGTCGACCCTGCGGACGCGGGAGCCGGTGGAGCGCCTGCCCATCGTGGCGGCCGAGGCGTCGGTGCTGTTCTCGTCGTTCGTGAGCGAGAGAGAGCTGCCCGAGGAGACGGGAATCCACGCGGGCTGGGTCTTTGTCTCCCCGTTCTCCACGTACGACACGTTCTGTCCGATCCCCACCAGCGGAACACAAACATTGGGGTGGAGGAGGGGGGGGGGAGAGAGAAGGGCGGAGAGGAGAACACCGTCAGGCACTGACAGCATTAGGAGAGGGAGGGAGGGGATGCTCCGTACGCCGAGGACACGCCAGGAGATGTAGGGCGCAGGGAAGCCCGTGGCAGACGCCGTCAGGGTTGCTGTCTCTCCCATGTACACTTGCACTGCGAGAAAACACACACACACACACACACACACACACACACACACACACAGAGAGAGAGAGAGAGAGCGAGCGAGCGAGAAGAGTTAGACCAGCTCGAGCCCTCCCTCGGCAAGCATCAAGGATCGACGATCACGCTCGTGTGCGCCCGTTTCCGATAGTGGCGGAGGGGTCGTGGGCTGGAGGGAGTGCACTCACCCGTGTCGTTGGTGATGGTGCCAACGCTGACCGTCAAACTGGTGAGGGCGGGGGTGTTGCCATTCACGGTCACGTCGACCGTTGCGGCGGACGAGCAGTATTGGAAGTCGCGGAAGGTGTAGAGCTCCCTGATCTGTTGCGCCACACCCGCAACCCCCCCCCCACGTCAGCACTTGGCGACACTCCCCCCCCCCCCAATTTGACCAGCGGACAGGAATCCGGGGGGGGGCACTGTGGGGAGGGGGGGATGCGCGACCCAGAAGGAGAACTGGAGGGTGTTGGTGGGCAGGGCGAGGATGCGGGCCGACAAGAGGGACGAGGTCGGGTTGGGAATCTCGGTCGTGGTGCAGCCCAACTGATGTGGCAACAAATAAAACAAATAAAACCAATAAAACAAATAAAACAAACAAACACACGAGAGATGAGGTCAGTGAACAAGGCGACGATCGGTGTGGTGCTGGAGTGATCACGAGAGGGGGAAAGGAAGAGGGGGGAGGATGTGCAAATACGCTGTTGGTTTCCGCCCAGACGTATTCGACGGGGTTGCTGGCTACGGCGGGGCTGCCGACGCCCTGGTAGGAGAAACCCGCCGCGACCGTGGTGTTGGCCACCTCGGCCCCCGCGGGCTTCGTGATGGACGGCAGGTACCGCGGCGGGCATCCGTTGGATGAACCCGCCCAGTAGGTGCCCGTGTAGAGGGCGGTCATATCGGCGTCGGTGAGCCTGCGCAGGGAGGGGAAAGCGATTACACAAGGTGGTATTGGGGGGGGGGACTGAAGGAGAGAGAGAAGGGAGCCAGTACGCCGATTGGAAGAACATGAGGTCGTCGACCAGAACCGGGCCCAAGCCAAGTTTCACCTGGTTGCCGCTCCCCTCGAGCACCAGGTTGCTGGAGACGAGAATGGTCTCCCAGAGCTGTCCGTCGACGTAGAAAATGGCGTAGGGCGGCGTGTACCTGCCGGGGGGAGGAGAGTCCAAACAACAACAACAACAACCAACAACAACAGTGAGGGGGGGCTGGAGGGGAGGGGAGGGGGGGAGCACGTACGTGAAGCCAAAATGCACCCACCGGTTGGAGGGGTTGAGCAGACGCGAGCCGGTGTAGGGCTCGGCGGCGTTGGGGAGGGTCACTCGAGCGGTCCAGTTGGAGCTCGGGTTGCCGTTGAAGCCGACCCGCACGGTCTGGTCGGCGTTGCTGAAGAGGTCCAGCTGGTAGGGCCTGTTCCAGTTGTACCAGCCCGCGAACGACATCTCGCCCGTCCTGCTGTACAGCGTCCACGAGCCGAGATCTGGAGGAGCAGGCGGCGGCGTTATAATGGTGGTGTAGGCGGTGATGATCACGTTCCCCCACCGCACGCAAACGATGATGATGAGGAGGAGGAATGGGAGGAGGGAGGAACGCGAACCAACATAAGTGTTATCGGCGATGCTCAAGACGCCCTGCGAGCAGTTGCCGCGCGCCTGGTTCTGCCACATGGCCGTCCCGATACTCTCCGGATCGATGGAGGCCTTTTATGAAACGGCGCGCGCGCGCGTTGTCATGGTCATGAGCAACCGCTGCGCCGTGCAACGTTGTTCACGCACGAACATGGGGAGGGGGAGGGGGAGGGGGCGACGCACCATGCCGTCCAGCGGGAAATTGGAGACGAATGGGCAGGTCCCCGACTTCATCAAAAACGGCTTGGTCTGGTCCTCTGTACAGGGCCGTGTGCCACACCCGGTTATTAAAATATAAGAAAAAAAAAGTATATATATTGTCGTAAACACGTGTAATGAACACATAATAATAATAACAACAACAGAAGGGGGGAGGGGGAGGCACAAACGAACCGAAATCCATGTAGGCCACCAACGTTGCCGAGCTGAGGCTCACCCAAAAACAGGCGCACAACAGCACCAGGAGCGACGCGGTATCTAACAACGAACAAACATTTTTTGTTTAACATCATTTTTTTGCTTTTCGAAAAAAATCAACACACCACCCCTTCGTGCCGCCTTCGTCGGGGAGGGTCCTTTGAGGAGGGCAGAGAGGAGAAGGGGCAGGACGTACAGCCCCACCGCAGCGGCGACATCAAGCGGGCGTTGGACATGTCGCGAGCAAAAGATGATGCTTTGCCCCGGTGGGAATGAATAAATGAATGGGTGTGCCGTCCGATCGGGGTTGGTGGTGGCGGTAGTCATTACGGACTTTCGCGGAGCCATGCCGATAGGCCATCTGATCGATTATGGTAGCAGCAAATTTTATTGGCTTAAATTTATTACCTCCCCAGGCCAACACGATTGGCGGAGAACGCCGAACGGTCGCCTGGATGGTTGACCTGGGGGAAAACGGCCAAGGCGGTGGTGGTACAGGAGAGGGGTCGGGTTCACCAGGCGGCGGCCAGCAGCTGGACCAGGGGGAAAAGGAAGGACCCGGGAAGAAGAGAGGCGGAGGAGGCCTCGGAGTCGACCTGGGTGGGGGAGGAGGCGATGGTCACGTTGTGATCGCGAAGATCGTCGAGCTTGGCGCTGAGGGCTTTCTCCATGTAGGAGGCCCCGTCGGACCCGCTGATGTAGAAGTCGAGGAGGGTGCCCTGCTCGGCCACCCTCTTGCCCTCGGCTTGGGCCACCTGGGCGCGTCGGGCCTGCATGGTTCGGACGCAACATAGAAGGTGGTGGCGCCGTTATAAGTGCTCCCTCCCTTCGGAAACGCCGCGGCCAAGGCGCGCCAGGCCAGCCAGGGTAAAGGGAGGAGGTTGGGGGGGGGGGTAAGGCAGTACTGCAACGATCTCGATCTGTGCCTCCGCCGGCAGCTCGAGAGCGGATGACACGGCGGAGATGAAGCCGGCCGGGTTCAGGTTGTTGAGGTCAGTGGCGAGCGGGTAGCGCACCAGGTAGTCCGTGGGGTTTTCGCCTGCGACGAACCAACCGCAAAACAAACAAACAAACAAACCAACACCGCGGCCATCGACAGGCGCGCGAGCGGGAGAGCCGCGGACGAGAGCGCCACGACGGTCAGCGACCACTCCGCGGGTCCGAGCGGAGAGGAAGGAAAGTGGGGGGGGAGGGGGATATGCGCACCGCTCGACCCGCCGGTGGTGCCGCCAGTGGTGCCGCCGGTGCCGCCAGTCGTGGTGTTGGTACCGGAGGTGGTCGAACCCGTGGTCGAACCGGTGGTGGTGGTGGTGTTGGTGGAGTTGCCGCCCTGGGGCGGGTCCCAGACCTTCCCTGTGGGCCTGGCGTAACCCATCCACCCACCCGTTGGTTTTTTTTTTTTTTTTTTTTGGGCCTACGACAACCCTCGATTGGGGAGGGGGTGCAGGACGGGCAACGTTGGTGGGGGGAGCATGTACCACATGCAGGCGATGACGTTGGCCACGCCCAGGCCCCACGAGTTGGTGGCGTTGATGTTCACGGCGGGAATTAATGTGCCGTGGGGCGAAATGCCGCGGTAGGCAGCGTAGGAGGCGCCGATGGAGGTGACGTTGTAGCCTCCGACGTTATAGGCACCCGTGTCTCGCGGGGTCAGGGAGGAGCCGTAGCTCGCGACGGACACGAAGTAGGTGCCGGCGGAAAGGTTGAAGGGCGTAAGGGTGCCAACAATTTCGTAGAATGCCACTCGCCCGCCCAGAGGCAGGGCTGACACGGGCGTGGTGGACTGTTTGGTGAACTGGACGCTGACCCCAGACCCCCAGGTGGAGTCAAGAGGTTCGCCCGGGAGTGTGGGATCGGTGGTATTGGCGTTGTAGATAAACAGGGCCAGGTTCACGCTCGTTTCGTTTGTCAGGCCGAAGATAAGCCTAATGCCTTGCACCTTAAAGCCACCAACATCACCACCACCACCCCCGCCAAGACGATGTCTGTAAGTGGAGCAGCACAGCACATGCGCGACTCAAGACGACCAAAGAGAAACTGAACGTGTACCTCGAACTGGCCCAGACCAGAAAAGCGGAATGGGGTGGCCACCAACTGCCGGCTGCTGCTCGAAGCAAAAGGAGGCGACCCCTGACTGGAGGGGAAGTAGGAGCTCGGGGCATAGAGCAGGCACTCATCAAAAATGGAGGCACAGGAGGATGACTTGAAGTTCGGGCAAGCCGAATCTCCCGCCGCCACAGCCCACGACTCGCCCAGAGCCAGGTTGTCAGTGGCAAAAATCAGCGCCAGTGTCAGCGCCAATCCTACGGCGCGCATAACTTGATGCATTGGTGCTTCTTTGCTTCGAGCTTTTGTGCACGGAGCTTGCTTCCTCAGAAGTATGGGCGATGCTTACGGGCGTGATTGGTCCATGTTTTGTATTGCGCAATTTCCGAGCACCAATGACAACAGTGGACCTTTTCCTTTGGCTTTGTCCTTTCCTTTCCCTTTCTTTGATCAATGTCGCCAGCTGGTGGTGCCCAAAAGAGAGCAAACACACGCGATTAGGGAGATCCCAACAGGGCTGCGGGCACTCGATGTTTTGGCGTAGGGGCACGTACATTTTCACAAGGCAGTCCTTTGACCCTGAGACAAGCCGCTCGCCGTCGGGGCTCCAATCAACGGCATACACCTTTGCGACACAGGTGTCAAAAACAAATAAAACACCAAATAAAAAAGCGAGGCGTACCTCGTCGGCGTGGCCAGGCAGGTCAGTTTTGATCTTCTTGGTGCGGGTGTCCCAAATCTTGAGCGTGGAGTCCTTGCTGCCCGAAACGAGCATGCGGGAATCGGCAGCCCAAGCGATCTGGTACACCGCGCCCACATGCCCCCGGAGGTTGCCCAAAAACCTGATGTTGTTGAGGACGCTGAGTATCAGCAACGCGGACGCTCTCAGGGAGGAGGAGGAGGAGAAAAATGCACGTACTTGCCGTTGGAATCCCACAGCTTTATCGACTTGTCGAACGAGGCAGATGCGATTAATCGGCCATCGGGGGAGAACGAGGTAATGTTTACTTGTTGCTGGCGAGGCGAATCGTCAGCGCGAGTAACCACTGTGTGTGTGTGTGTGTGTGTGTGTGTGTGTGTGTGTGTGTGTGTGTGTGTGTGTGTGTGTGATGTGTTTAGGAGCCGAGTGTGCGTTACCTGGTGGCCGGTCATGCGGACGAGGGGCTTCTTCGACGAGGCAGGCTCCCAGAGGAACAGCGTGTGGTCGTCAGAGCACGAGACCTGTGCGAACAGTGATGAGCCAATTGACCAGGAAACGGGCCCTGGGCGCCGAGAGGAGGAAGGGCCAGACCAGCTTCTCAGGCTTGCCCTGCGTCACGGCCAACCATCGCTGCATCGCTGCCTGTTGGGCTAGAGTGGCAGAAGAAGAAGAAGAAGATGGTGAGGATGATGAAAGCCGCCACCACGGGCGATGTGGTGCTAACGTGACGCCAGTGACAAGCAAGCACCTTCTTCCTTGGTGGCCGGGGCCTTGCCGGTGTGGTCATAGGCCCCCGTTCGCAGGACGTAGTCTGTGTTGAGCGACAGTGAATTGACCCAATGAGCGTGGCCTGCGAGCACTCGGACCAATTTGCCTCCCTGCCCAGAACGAACCGGCCGCGCCAGGCCAAGTTAGGACCGTGCATCATCGGCTATCCCTATCGCACGAAAGACGACCACGACCACGACCACAACCACGACCACGACCACGACCACGACCACGACCACGACCACGACCACGACCACGAAGGGCCTGCACTGCACTGGGCAAAGTAAACTGACCTCGGACGCGTTGTAGATGCGGATGGTCCGATCCTGCGAGCCGGAGATCAGGAACCCTTGGCCGCTCCATTTGAGGGAGGTCACGGACGCGGCGTGGCCAGAGAGCGAAAAGAGGAGGTGCCCGCGCAACGCGTCCCACACTGCGCAGTGGAGCGGCCATGCGCATCAAGTTAATCTCGGCGCACACGACTACTAGGGAGGCTGCCGAGTGATGCAGGTCGACGAGTGTAGCACACGGGGAGGCGGAGGACGCCGCACCTTTGATGGTGCCGTCCTTGGCGGCCGAGGCGAGGCGCGCGCAGTCTGGATTGAGGTGCAAGGGCTCCCACGCGAGGGCATTTACCCATTTGGTGTGCCTACGTCGCGGAGGAGGAGAACATGGAGCGGCAGAGGAGGTCAGACAGGTCTGGAAGGACCTCCTCCCCCCCTCCACAGGCCCCAACCAGCCGGGGGAGGGGGGATTGCTCGTGCCCAGTGTGCAGAGCGTGAGCGAGACAAGCACGTACCGCTTGAGGGGTTTGCCGATGGCTTGGCCGGTCGCGGGATCCCAGATGCGCACGTCCTTGTCCATGCCGCCTGTGGCAAGGCGCTTGCCATCAGGGGACCTGCAGGCGTGTGCCCTTAGCTCTCAGAGGGAGGCGGGGGAGGGAAAGGGGGGAGAGAGAGAGAGAGAGAGAGAGCAGAAGAAGAAGAAGAAGAAGAAGAAGAAAGATGGAGAGCCGATAGCAAGCGCGGGGAATGAAGGGCAAGTCAGCGCGAGGGGCGCATACCAAGCCGCGCAGAGGATCCAATTGGTGTGGCCAGTCAGTGTGGCCAACGGCGTCTCAGTCAGAATGTCCCACAGGCGGAGTGTGGCGTCGCCCCCACCCGTAGCCAGCTGGCGACCATCCGGGCTGAAAGCGGCCACCAGCACGGCTTCCGTGTGTCCTGCAGCGGAGGAGGAGCCCACGACGGCTCGGTTCCGTTAGTGGTGCTTCTCCCACGGGCAGCTACATCAGTTGTAGCAGGACGAAAGGAGCGCGGCGCAAAAACGCCTGCGCTGGTCTATACCCTCGAGCGAGGTTGTGCAGCGAGTGGCAGCCCTCACGCGGAACACAGCCTGGATGATCTCTGTTGTTTAGCACGCGAGCCCGCACCACGCGGCAAAAGTGCAAGCGCAGCCCCGCTTCATGCACAGAGGGACCGGACGTACCTGGGGCTGGTAGACAATGCGCACCACGTCCTCCGTAGAGCGGGCCTGGATCGCCTGCTTGAGCGATTCTACAAGCTCCTCTTCTTCAACAAAAAACGAATAGGGCAGTCGCTCCTCCTGCACAGCACGTCCTCAGTTAGCTTGTTTAATTGTGATTTGATAGTATAATTGAATATGCAAAATAATAATGATTTGATCTATGATCCTATTCAAATTAAATCATAAAATGATTTGATTTATGATCATATTCTAATCAAATCACAAAAAACTTCTTAAAATCAAATTGTGAATTTATCATAAATCAAATCAAATCACAAAAAACTTCTTAAAATCAAATTGTGATTTGATTTATGATAAATCACAAAATCACAATTTGCAATCAAATCAATCAAATTTATCTGCCGATCAGCTCTTGGGCCCTATGCGTACATGGGCAAGGAGATCATTCAAAAGAAGCTCGAGCTGCTCTGTGGTGGTTTCTAGCGGAAGATCAAGCTGTGGGCCTGTGGCTAAGCCGTCGGCCGAAAAGAACTGGGCAAGAAGAGTGCGATTGGTGTCGTCCTCCATCTCTCTCTTTCAGCGTTTGCCTGCAAATGGCGGTAGAAAGAAAGATGTGAGAAGGCCCCGGCACTCCGTCGTGTTGGTCACCATACCCTTTTTTATTATATTATTTTATTTTCTCATTCTCGATTACAAGAAAAATCCATTCAACAAAAAAACAAAAACAGCTTATGTACAGCATCGGCACACCACACCGTTTCGAGGAAGCCCTCTGCGGGCCAACGCGTAGTGGAACCCTGTGCCCCCGTTTCTCGAAAGGTTAGTGGGATAGGCACACAGCTGCCACTCTAGATAGAGGGGAGGGGCTACCTGCCAGATCAAGAAGCAGGCGCGCTGCGGGCGCCGGCCGTTGCGAGCTCTGGCTGGCCCTTCCACTAATAGAGGACGCACATCCAACATGAAGAAGAGGGTTCTCGTCTGCTGCCCCCCGTGTGCGCGAATGGTAGGGAAGCTTCAGGCAAGCTTCGTGAGGAGGACACGACCTTGGTCATGTGCGGGTGGCGCGTGCTGCCCACTCGCTTGGTTTGAGCCTGCTGCTGTTGCCCTTTCGTAGCGCCGCGCTCAGCGGAGCGTCCCATGAGAGGCGCGCGTTCGGCCTTCACACCGTCGCTGACGTAGGGGTGCCGATCGTCGTCGTAGTCCTCCTCCTCCTCCTCCTCCTCGTAGGTGGTGTGATGCTCCTCTTGTGATTGCATTACCGCTGGCCGTCCGTCCGTTTCCGGATCAGGGGCGGCCGATCGTCCTTTCTCGCTCTGCCGCTGCGACAAGAGCAATTGTCGCTTCTCGCTCAGGAAGTCGTCTATCATCTTGCGGAGGGTGGCATCAGGCATCAGGTGCTCCGCTGAGATGTACTCTCGCGTTATTGGAGAGGTCCCGTGCCGTCCCAGCCACTCCTCGATTGCTGCTCTCTCGTACGTATGCCCTGCACGCCACACCCGGCAATGTGCTCGTTGGTGAACAGGAGGGCAACGCGTTGCGCGATACATAGGAGAACAGGCGAGGCACAGGGGGCGCCTCCTCAGGCTGCTTATCTCGCCAAAAAGCATGGGATTCAGACAGAGAGAAGGAAAGGAGAGGGGGGGTTGCTACCATCCTCAGCGATGCAGGGGTCGCGCATAAAATCTTGGGTGATGGGGCACATGTATTCCTCAGGCACACCCTGCTCCTCGAGGGTGGTAACCAGGTGTTCCAGACTGTAGAAGCTGCTGATGCGCTCCATCCCAGGAGAAGAAGAAGAATCGAACGGGGTGCTGTATGGCGCGAAGCAACGTGGTTGGGGATGGCAGAAGGCAGCAGGCTTGGGGGAATTTGATCTGCGTGGGGGGCAAGTGATTCTCTCTCCTCTTCGATCTCTGGCTAGCTTTGCCCAGGGCCTCTTGGTTGCCCCCTCACTGCTCTGAAATTTCCATGCACCCACAAAGATCCGAGAAAAACCCCTGCGCAGGCGATTCTCGCTCGTGGTGGGGGGGGGGCAAATGAAAATGGCGTTTTTCTGTCTTCATTTCCACCAGAAAAATCGTCCTCTCTGAACCTAACAACCCCAGAGGTGCGGGTTGAATCATTTTCGTGGCCACCCGACAGGCGCGCGTGTCTTATGGAAGGGCAGCAGCAGCCGCTTCGCGGCGGTAGTGATGCTGTCACAACGGCCTCGCCCTTGCACGACCACCACCATCAGCCCCCCCGAAATAAGCGCCGTGCGGGGGAGTTTGACCCCCTTCTCCTCTCCCGCCTCGCTTCCCTCTCCGCGAGCTCCGCCGACGACGGCGAGGCGTTGGGCGGCTGCGACAAGGCCGCTGCGCCACCGATGCCGGCCCACGACGAGCCCGTGCCTCTGTCCGCCCACGACGACGTTGTTGCCGCCGAGCTCCTTCCGTCGGCCTGTGCTGACGACGACGAGTGGCTGACGTTCCCCGTGGTGCCCACCCACGTGCCCACGCCCAGCCCGGGCGACGGAGCCGCGGCCTTTGCCTCCTCGCCGCCACCGACGTTCGGCCTGGCCTCGTCGTCGACCAGCGTGACCTCGGCCTCGTCTGCCGCGGTGCCCACGAGGGGCAAGGCGGCAGCGCGGCGCTACTCGATCGCCGTGAGCTCCACTGCCCTGCGTGACTACGCCGGGCCACGCCCGACCAACGCGCTCGCTTCCGCCGCCTCTGCTGTGCCCCCCTCTTCTTCCTCTTCTTCCTCCTCATCCTCCTCATCCTCCTCCTCCTCCGCGAGCGCCGCACGGCTGGCTCCTCACAATCGGGGCCGTGCGCCCGCGGGGCCTCTTCCCCTCCCGCCCGCTTCCGCTTCCCATCTCTCCACC
>JANDJZ010000560.1:0-10796 GCA_027943245.1 Acanthamoeba sp. SK_2022b | reverse complement strand
TTGGTGACCTCAGAGGTTGGCCTTCTTCATCTTGTTCTCGATGGCCTCCTGCAGCACCTCGCCGTTGAGGAGGCGCTTGAGGTACTTGTCGTAGCCGGGCGGCTGCGTGGCGTAGGGCGCCTTGTTGAGCGGCTCCTGCTGGGCCCACTTGTACATGTGCTCGTACACGTCGCCTGTACCCCCCCCCCCCGTCAGCGCTTGCCTCGCACGTTCGCCCTGCGCGCGCGCCAACGAGAGCAACAACGAGGGGAGAGAGAGGCGCACCGTTGTAGCGGCCAAGGGAGCTGTTGAGGTAGTGGTCGGAGAAATCGAACGCATCGACGAGGGGCACGGCGTCCTTGCGGAGGTCGGACAGGAGCTGCTCCACGGCTTCGTTCAGCAGCGGCACCTGCTCCCTACACTCGGCCCAAGCCCACACACACACCACGAGGCGCTCGCGTGTTGGTATCCATCGCCCACCGCCCACCCACCCACCACGCCATCGAGGACGATGACGGGAGCACGGCGGCGGCGTACTGGGAGAGGTAGCCGAAGCAGGTGAAGTCGCCGAGATCGCGCTGGACTTGAGTGAGGGCGAAGAGCATGCTGAGCTTGTGGAGCACGGCCTGGAGCTGCGGCTCCTGCACCTTCTCCACCGCGTTCACGAAGTTCCTCACGATGGTGTAGTAGCAATGCGCCTTCGTCTGTGGTCGCGCAACGCAAATCCAAATCAATTCGAAATCGAAATCGAAATCGAAATCGAAACCTCTCTCTCGTGTTTGCAGCGCTGCGCGGCTCGGATTGGACGAGGGGAGAGGGGGGGGGGGTTGCAACGGACCATCTTCACGAGATCGATCTGGGAGTCGTTCCACACCTGCTTGTCGGTGAGGCCCCTGCTCTTGAGGCCGTCCAGCTTCTTGACTGTTTCGTTTGTTGCGGCGATGGAGATAAGCGGACACGACGACTACCGGCGACGCAGGAGGGAGGAGGGAGGGGGGAGGGAGAAGGCACCGCCCTCGATGACGCAGAAGCGGGCGCGAAGGGCAAAGGCGTCGGCCCAGGTCTTGGGGCACAGGAAGTCGGCCACCTTGCGGGCGGGACACCTGCCGGGCAGGGAGACGGACGGGGCCAGGTACTGCACGCTGCCCACTGGTGCGGGAGAGGCGCGCACGCGGAGCGTGAGCAGGAGCAGGAGCACCGCATTTCACCGCCACGCGTGGCCCGCGGGTTACGGGGGGGGGGGTGTCGGTGTACCGAGGGGCTGGCCCTTGGCGGCGCCGCGGGCGGTCTTGACCAGGTAGCGGGCCGTCTGGAGGCACATCACCACGTTGTCGCCCTCGTACGTGCAGGCGGGCACGTAGTTGACGTAGATGTCTACCCGTATCATCATCATCATCATCATCAACAACAACAACAACAACACGCACACACACACACACACACACACACACACACACACACACACACACACACAGAGAGAGAGAGAGAGAGAGAGATCAGCCACCACTCCTCGTCGTTGGCGAGCAATCGGGGGTGGAGTGCTCCCCACGCACCGGAGATGCCGGCGAACTTGGAGTAGCCGTGGCCGCCGCAACACTTGCGGCACTCCTCGATGCCGTCGGCGGTCACCCACGTCGTCACGGCCTTCAGGCCCGCGCTCGTGGCGTGCACCTGGGCCATGGACGCGTGAGAAGCCCGACGCCGATTGGCGGGCGAAGGGGGGGGGAGCGGTGGCACACACACACCTCGGGGAGGGCGGAGACGTCGTCGGACTGGATGTTGCGCATGAGCTCGTCGTAGATGTGGCGCATGTAGCGGCCGGTGAAGTGGAAGGCGTAGGCCGTCGCCAGCAGCGGCAGCAGGCGGTACTGCTGCATGCGGTAGTCCAGCACCTGCTTCTCCGGCTCATCTGATATCAGGCCACACGCCGTGTCTCATCAGTAACGGACGCGCGCGCGCGCGTGCGTGTGCGTGTGCGCGTGTGCGCCAAGTCGTACTCTCGGCGTCGGAGAACTGGCGGCGAACGGCAGAGTAGCGGATGGCGATGGTGCAGGCGCGCGCGAGGGTGCTGGAGGCGCCGGCGACGATGCGCGAGCGAATGTACATCATGGTGCCGTAGCTGAGCTTGGAGAGCTGCTTGGGGGCCTCGGTGACCACGCCGTCGGGGCTCACCTGCTTGTACTTCATGAGCATCTGGTCGCGCGGGATGCGAACGTGGTCGAAGCGCAGGAAGCCGTTGTCCTGCGTGTCGTAGCCGAACTTGGGCCCGATGTCGCCCACGGTGACGCCGGGCATGGGCGAGTGGTCTTGGGTGCTGCGGATCTGCACGATGAAGGTCGCCACGCCGTGGTCCTTGCCCTCCACCAACAGCCGGGCGTGGGTCACGCAGTGCGTCGACGTCTTGCCGAGACCGCCGGGCCACCTGTTCGCCCACCACAGCCAGCGGTCAGCAACGGTCGCTTGCTGAGGCCTGCGCAACGTCGCGGGGAGAGAGAGAGAGAGAGAGAGGAAAGGGGAGCCCTACCACTTGGTGCTGGTGAGGGTGGGGCTGTGGAGGACGAACTCCTGTGTCGTCTTGTCGTACGAGGCAATGGTCTACAACCGGTTGGAAAAGGTGAGAGAACGCATCGGGGCACACGCGAGTTGCGCCGTGGCCGTGAGGCGCGTTGGAGGAGGAGTAGCGTACCTCGAGGCCGCGCACGTTGCTGCCGTGACCCATCTCAGTCTGGGCGTAGCAGCCGATAATCTGGAACGTTTGCGCCAGAGGCAGCCAGTGCAACTTCTACGCGCGCGTAGCGTGTGATAATTGATCGTGTAAGGGCCCATCGCGATTTATTAACCAAGCCGCGTAGTGGGTGAAGGCGTGGTACCTGGTCGGCTGTGGCCTGGCCCTGGAGGGTAGGGATGAACATGCTCCAGTGCAGGCCGACCATGAACTCCTCGCCAATGAAGTGGAACAGGTACTCGGCCTCCTCGGGCGAGATGTTGTGCTCAATGCACATTTGGATGCCCCTCACCACCTTCTGCAGCACGCGCTCGTAGTTTTGCACGCGCGAGAGGAAGTACTTGTCGTTGTTGGCGAAAACGGGCTCATCGGCGACCAGCTTCTGGTAGCGCTGGCGCTTCGCCGTCTCCTCGGCCCCACCATCCAGCAGGTACGTCATCGATCGCACATCGAACGATGCGCCCTTCCTCTCCCTCCTTAAATCCGGATTCATTTGAGCCGCCATTTGCATAGGGTCCACTGAGGTCTTGTCCGGTACGGCTTGCGTTCGATAAAAATAGATAACGAATAAATAAATAAACGTTCTGCCTTACTTGTCTCTTTTGCAATGTCCCCGCACGAACCGGAGAGTTGCTAGAGGCTGCGTGGGAACGGGCTGCTTCCTCCACCCCCCCCCCCCCCCTGACGAAGCACCCACAAGAAGTGACGGGAGCTCCAGAGGAAGAGGAGTGCTGTTTCTGTTTTTTTTCGCCTCATCACACACCGCGTGCCGTTGTTGTGCCTTACAGGCGGGAGGGAGACGAGAGGGACCTGCACCACGAACGGAAGCAGCCCACGCCGCCATCCAAGCCGCGGGGAGGGGACGAGGAGAAGAGAGAAAGAGAAGAGAACGGAAGCCGTCGCGCCAGCCCAAGAGCGAAGAAGAGAAGGAGAGGGAGAGGAGGACGGTGAGTGTGACGTGAGCGTGTGGTGCGTTTATTGGAACAACAAGCAAACGGCCTCGAGAGGCACAGCGCCACACACACACACGGCACGCTCGCCGCCCGCCGCGAGAAGAGAGGCAGCGCCGGGCGGCACGAACACGTTGGGGGGGGGGCGGTGTGTTTACTTGGAGAGACCAATGACGCCGCACGCCAGCCGAGCACCAGCATGACCAGTCGTCAGCGAATCCTCGAAGCCACCTGGAGAAGAAAAGGAGGGAGGAGGAGAGGAAAAGGAGCAAGCCGTTCAGCCCTGCATGATCTGCAAAGATCAAGAGGAGGAGGGGGGGGGGGGAAGGAAAGGTACCCTTGCCAAAGTCATCCCCATCGGCGTGAACGACCATGGTCCTTCCGACGATGGAGTGAGGGCCACCGAGGGTGACGAGGCGGTCCTTGATGGTGGCACGAGCCACGCCCGACTCGTCGGCCACAACGTTGCCGAGATCACCAACATGGCGCTCCTCATCTTCGGGTCCACCGTGCTTCTTGCCGAAGGGGTTGTAGTGGCCACCGGCGCTCACGCAGCCGTTGGTGTTGTCGCCAAACTCGTGGACGTGGAAACCGTGGGGGCCAGGCTTGAGGCCCTTGATCTCGACCTCGATCGTCGTGGGCTCGTCGTCGGCCGTCTGCGAGAAGCGCACGGTGCCCTCCACCGCCGCATCGCCGAATCCGCGCAGCACGCACACAGCAGTCTTGGTAGCCATCTTTTGCTTGGTTGTCCTTGTTGAGATGAGCTAGAAGTACGAAAGATGGCAGCGCTACAGAACGTAGTATCACCCCCTCCCCCCCAAAATTACCCCGTAAGGAATGCAGAAAATCGGCGCGACATTCATTTCTCTTTGGATTTCTCGAAAGCTTTTCTCGTGGTCGGTCCGGAGCCACGGCGTTTGTGGAGGAACCTGACTGACAAGAAGGCGGAAACAGCAAGGAAGGCGACCTCCCACGCCATGAGGCCTCTCCTCCCCCGAAGCAGAACAAGGATCTGCGGTGTGCCCGCCGCCAAGACGTGGAACGCGAGCTAAACCCCAAACCCCTGACTCGATAGACGAACTCCACGCTACTCCAACCACCCCACCCCCGCCATACTCTCTCTTTTGGTCTTCCACGTATCCCGTCGCACTCGCCTCACTACATCATCATCACCACCACCACCACGCCGACATGGAAGTGCGAGCGCCCGGACAGCGAGCACCGCGTCGCGGCACCACCCCCAGCGATGATGGGGAGGGCAGCGCGAGTCCGCCAGCTCCCCCGCGCTACGAGCCAAAGCCCGCCGCCGTATGTGCCCCCCCCCCCACCAACACACACACTCGATCTCTCCCGTGGCGCGAGCGCGCTCGGGGGCTCGTCACGCAAGCGTGTGCACTCACTTGCCCGCTGCTGCTGTTGCTGCTCGCGCGTGCAGAGTTGGAAAGTCGAGCTGAGCGGCGGTGCACTTGCCGGCCTCCTTGTGTGCGTGGGCTTCTACCCCCTCGGTACGCTCCTCCAGTCACGCGCGCGCGTGCGTGTGTGTATGTGTGTGTGTGCGCGCGCGTGTGCGTGTGTGCTGTGGAGACAGCGAAGCCTTACCGAGTCTCTGCCACGTGCAATGAATCGCAGAATCGGTGGAGGCGCGCATGCAGGTGGGGCAGCTGGGCGCGGGCGGCGCCAAGCGAAGATCGCTGGCGGGGCTCGTCGCGGACGTGGGGCGGGCAGAGGGCGCGCGCGGCCTCTACTGCGGCGTGGTGCCTACCGCCACGGGCATGTTCATCAACATGGGCCTCTACTTTGCCCTCTACGACCACCTGCGCACGCGCCTGCGCAGGGCCTTCCCGCCCGCCCTCCCCGCTTCCTCTTCCTCGTCGTCGTCGTCGTCGTCGTCTTTGCCGGCGCCGGTGCAACGCCCGGCGATGGGGCTTGACTTGGTGGCGGCGGCGGCAAGCGGGGCGGCGTGCGCCGTGGTCGTGAACCCGTTCTGGGTGCTCAAGCTGCACCGCATCACGGGCTCCGCCGCCGCACAGCCCCGCTCTCTGGTGGAAGTCACGCGGCGCATCGTCGCCACCCAGGGACTCCGCGGGTGCTCCTCCCACTCCCTACTCCCTCCCCCCTCCCTCCCATCTGCGGCGTGTGTGCTTAAGGTGTCGCTGCGCAGGCTGTGGAGGGGAACGGCGATCTCCGTGTTGGGCGTGGCCGACGGCGCCCTCCAGCTCTCCAGCTATGACCAGGTACACCGTCGCGTTGCATGGCACCGGGGCCAGTGCCCTGCAACAGTCGTCGACTTACCACCTCCACGTGGCGGGTGGCAGATCAAGTACCGGCTGACGGACGAGCGCGGCGTGTTCCCGAGCTGGGCGCAGCTCTTCGCGGGAGCTGCTTCGCGTGCCATCGCCCTGGTGGCGACCTACCCCTACCAGCTGCTCCGCTCCGTCTTGCAGCAGCAGAACTGCCCCTACAACGGCATCCTCCACGCCACCCGACACGTGCGCCTTCCCACGCCTCATCGCAGCGCGCGTGTCACGCTTTCGTTCTTATCCTCCTCCCCCCTCCCCTCATCTGTGTCTGCGCGTGCGGCGACAGATCGTGAGCACAGAGGGCGCGCGAGGGTTGTACAAGGGGATAGGACTGAACCTGACGCGCTCGATACCGCCGGCGGCCTGCATGTTCCTCATCCTCGAACAGTTCCGACTGGCCCTGGGCTCGTCGGTCCGCAGCACCTGACGGCGCGGAGGGACTGGTGGACACTGACATATTAGTTATGTCTGCGCCACCAATGCCTCTAGCAACTCCACAGCCATCATGGCCCTGAAAGCCAGAGGGCAGAGGAGTGTGCCTCTTCCAAATCGTCTGTGTTATTGTTATAAAAAAAGGGTGAGGTCTATCTTACATCAGAGTGAGTGCAAAGGTCATGCTTGTGGTTCTTGGATACGGCCATACTGCGCAGAAAGCACCGCTTCCGAAAACTTTCTGCCGCGAACAAGGCCACAGCTCCTGCTCCCCCCCCTGAACTCGGGTACACCCAACTCAAGAGATGAAGTGCTATTTTGTATGAAGCTTGGAACGGTCAATCCAAGGATAAAAAACAATGCCAGAAGACCTAGTCTTCCGCCAAACCCGCGCACAGACAGCATCATAATTAATCATACAAAACACTCGCATCTTCTCTCAGAAAGATGGACAAGGACACACCCGCACCCTCTACCCATAAGCAAAAGCATGGAGACGAGCAGGAAGGCACCCGCACCTCAAAAACCACCCACCCCGAGTCTGAATGTAACCCCCCCCAAATCACCAAAAAATTACCTCTCCCCCCAATTAACAAGAAAAAACCCACCCCACCGCCCAGCCCAACGACCAAACAAGAGACTCATTGCAACCGAAACCGATGAGGAGAACACCACCCCCAGACCCAGGCCAGGTCATGAAACGAATCCAACCCCAGTGCCCCAACCAACCCAAGATCCCGACTGTGGATGGGGCGCCAAATACGCACAAGGCTGGGGTCAGGACCTTTCCCCTGCTGGGACCAGCACCTACTCATCAATCGAAGCCATCATCAACAAAATTCGAAACACCACCCCGAGCGAAGACATCGAACAGGAGATTGCCAACGTCCTCGACTCCTATGTAGAAGCCAAGAACAAGTCCATCGAGAGGACAATGAAGGTATCGACGATTGAACTGGCAGTCCTCAGAGACGCAGTCGCGAAGGCCAGAGGAGGCGGCACCCCCCAAGAAGAGGAAGACCCGACAGTCTCAGTTATAGTCGCCGAGAATGTCAAGGAGGACTGGAACGCCATACGCGCCTTCTTCAACGACATCAGGGGACTCGACCTGGAGAACACCGTCCTGTTCCCACAGACGAACAAACGTGCAGCAATCATAGCCTTCGAATCAGAAGAACACCGCACCCGCGCCCTCGACAAGATCCGCAACTCCGGGAAGGAATGGCACATTGTCTCCTCCATCCCCTCACTAAAACAATCCGACTGTGCCCTCAACACCCCCCACACGGCTTACATCTACGCCCCAGACCTCCCGCTAGAAGCCCTTGAGACAATCTCCCCCTCCCCCATCAAATCGGCTAAAACAACAAACGGGTCCATCACAGTCTCGTTCTACAGGGCAGAAGACTCCACCGCGTTCATCGCACTCCGCTCCATCGAGACTCCCTCGGGACTGGCGAACATCTCCGACTCCTACATCGGGAAGACAGAATTCAAGCTGCGCCTGAAAGGCACCCCGAAGAAGTGGCGCTCCTCCAACCTCCATAACTTCCTCAAGTCCCAAGGAGTCATCTTCAAGGAGGCGGAAATCGCAAGAAGCCCATCGGACGGACAGAATCTCTCCTACAGCTGGATCAAGTTCGACTCCGCCAAAGACATGGTCGAAGCCTCAAACAAGACCCTGATCACCATAACAGGAGAGAGACTAACGTGGGAAGAACCCAGAAAACGCGGAATCGGTTGTGGACATTAGTAACCCAACACCCACAATCCCACCAAACCCTCTCCTGACGGTCAGCACCTTAAACGTATGAGGGGGCCTTCCCCAAAAAATGGACCACATCATACACCACTTCAATAAAAAACAACTCGACATACTCATCCTCACAGAAACCAAGACCTTCCATGAAGAATGGACCAGAATCACCCCGTACGGCTTTACTGTCACTCACAATGCCCCCTCAATTACCCAAAAAACAAGACAAGGAGGGTTAGCAGCACTATACCGCAACAACATCGCACACCTCATCACAACAGAACAGCTAAACCAAACCCACCACCAACACCTTCTCCACATCTCATTCAGGGCCAACAACACCCCTGCCATGCATATAATAGGAGTCTACGCACCTCACGAAAACAGAAACTTCTTCAACAACACAGTCCTCCCTATCACAAAGAAGCTAACGGAGTCAAACCCAACTATACTAATAGGCAACTTCAACGCGTGCGCACACAAGATAGACAAGAAGAACCCAAAAGGCTACATCAGTCCACACTTAATAAACCTAATGGAAACGTGCGCGCTAAAAGATGCCTTCCGAGCACTCCACCCAACAAAACAGACCTTCTCCTGGACCAGAGTTGAAAAGAACGGCAGTATCCAAGCTACTAGGATAGACACTGCACTAATATCACACCACATAACCCCGATCAACGCCTCATACTCACCCACACTGGTTGACACAGACCACCTAGCCTTCACATGCAGCTGGAGAAGAAACAACTACAACCCCTTCACCCCAGTGACTTACCGCAGAGCATTCAAAAGCAGACTTACCCAAGAAGAGGCTATACTCTTCAATGAACGGATCAGCAACTGTACCTACACTGACATCAGAGACAGAATCGCAACAGCGGCGGCCGCCACCATCCCAACCCCCCCTCCTAACAAAGCACGTAAACTAAACAAAGAAACTGCAAAACTAGTAAAAAAGTATGGCAAGCTCACGCGAAGCATCCACAGACTATTAGCCACAGGCTCCCTCAAGCCAAAAGAAAGAGCACTTTTCTCAAGTAACGACAACAACGAATGGCTCACCAAAGCAAAAGCCTTACAGAAATCACTCCGTAGACAGATGCGCAAAGCAATCCGCTCGCAAAATAAAATAAAAATAAACACAAACGTCATGAGACAGCGCAGAGATGCCAACCTCACTAACCAACTCCACTTCAAGAGACTTAAATCACACCTACACCCAAGAACCAACTCCCTACCACTAAACGTGCTAAATGAGCACCACGAACTGGTTACAGACCCGAAGGTAATCAAAGATGTAACCCGCACCTTCTGGTGTAGCTTGTTCACAAAAGGCCCTGCCCCGACAACCCCTATCCTGAACTGTTACACTAAAGAACGCCCACGCCTTACCATTAAAGATAATGAACAGATAACCAGACCCATCACACTGCAAGAACTAAATGACACCCTCACAAAGATAAAAACAGATTCAGCCCCAGGCCCAGATGAAATCAACAACGCAATGCTCAAAGCCCTCAATGACAGAAACCGAGCAGATCTCCTCTCGTTCCTTAACTCAGCATTGACTGACCCTACACTCCTGGACAACCTAAACAGCGCAAAAATCTGGACCATCCACAAGAGAAACAACAAAGCAAACCTAAACAACTACCAACCCATAGCACTCTGCCAAACAATATACAAACTCCTAACACTAATAATCAATAAACGCCTCTACGAAGCAGTAGAACGGCGCAACATTCTCTCCAAAGCCCAAGCAGCCTTTCGAAAAGGGAGGTCTACCCAACTACACATAATCACCCTCCACAACCTGATTGAGGAAGCCCTCACACTGAACCGCCCACTCTTTGCACTCTTTGTCGACCTGGAAAAAGCATATGACTCCCTGCCACACAGAGCCATAACACTTACCCTTCACTACTACGGCGCCTCCCCAACTCTCCAAGAACTAATAAACAAATTGTACAACAATGCAAACACCACGGTGTGCACCCGCTACGGTGACACAGCCTCCTTCCCAACGGACAAAGGAGTAAAACAAGGAGACCCTCTATCCCCTCTCCTCTGGAACCTGTTCATCAACCCAGTAGTAGAACAGCTTCTACACACCCGCTCTGCTCACTCAACATCACAAGGGGAAAAAATTGGCAACACGGCCTTCACAGACAACCTCACCTTACTCAGCAGCTCTGGCGCCGACCTAGCCGAATCGCTGGCACTCTTCCAAAACTTCTGCAACTACCACAGACTCCAAATCAGCCCCAGTAAGTCCATCATTGCAACCACCTCACTAGAAACCCTGTCCCTAGCAGTAGACACCCCAACAGGACCCCAACTCATACCCAACCTAGACAAGAACAAAAGCGTCAAATACCTAGGCGCCCATATCCGGTTTGACTGACGCAAACCCGACGAACACTCCCTCACAAAGGAGTTCAAAAAGAAAGCAAACTTCATCTCATCAAAAAGGATGAGCGCAGAAGCCAAAGCACACTTCCTGAACACATATGCCTTCCCAACCATCCTCTACGACACCCCGTCTCGTCCCCTCACTAAAAAAGCAGCAAACAATATAGACTGCGCGGCACGCAGAGTTATAATAAACGAACTGCACATCCGCAGCTGGTATGACAAAAACATTATGTACG
>JANDJZ010000056.1:0-91453 GCA_027943245.1 Acanthamoeba sp. SK_2022b | reverse complement strand
CCCGAGGTCGTCAAGGGCAAGGACTACACGTGCAAGGTCGACGTCTGGTCTCTCGGCATCATGGCCCTGGAGATGCTGGAGGGCGAGCCGCCCTACATCAACGAGTCCATGCTCCGCGCGCTGTTCCTCATCGCCTCCAAGGGCTGTCCCGACTTCAAGAACCCCGACGGCATGTCCGAAGAGTTCAAGGACTTCATTCGCTGCTGTACTGTCATGGACCCCGAGCAGCGCATGAGCAGCACCCAACTGCTTTCGGTATCCTCGCCTCGCCTTGCCGTCTGGCCTACCCTCTTTTGCTTATTTGTTTTATTTTTGGTGTCCTTTTTCCTACAGCATCCGTTCCTCACGATGGGCGGACCGGAATCGGACCTCATTCCGCTGGTCGAGCGGACGAAGAACGAAGCGCAGCGGGACTTCTCTATGTTCTTCTAGGCCCAGGCCTTTCTCTTTCTCTCTCCTGTGTTCATTGACCTTTCTTTTTGCCACCATACCATGTAATTTAGAACCGTACCTACTCCCCTTCTCCTCGCCCCTCCCAGTGGTAACACATGGGGCTGATTTGTGTTTGTGTTTGTGTTTTTTTGGTTTGGTGTGCAGCGCAATGGTTTGTAGAGCTGAACCTGATGGTATACCGTCTCCGATGTATCTTGCCGCGCACAACACACAACACCACAATCGCCTCCACCATGATGATTTGTACTCTTGGCGCACCCCAACGTGGCGGTCGCACAGCCGGGCCAAAGGTGGAGAGTCAAGGAGGCCCCACACGACAACCCGTCTTATTTATTCCTTCCCCCCCCCCCAAATCTCTGCATCATCATCCCCACTTCTCCCGCGCTGTCTGTGCTACCCACGACGAATGCACAAAATGACCAACCTCGCTCCCTCTCCCCTCTCTAATCTTGGAAGTGGGCAGGCGCACAAAACTTGTCGACTGCGCAGACGATCAACGCTGGATGGTCACACGTGCAACGTTCAACATAATTGGGGGTAAGGTAAGTGTACAGCGAGATGGTTGTCCTCCCATCAGGACTCCTCCTCCTCCTCCTCCTGCACGAATCCTTCGGTTCGTCTGAGATCGAAGAGGGCCAGGTCGGAGGCGGTGGTGCGTCGGTAGATCATGTCCAGGGTGTCGGGGGCGACCGTGTAGACGTGGATAAGGACGTAGCCGGCCTTAGTCATGACCTGATCGAGCTTCTGCTTCTTCTCTTCGGCCTGGCGGGTGCCGGTGAGCATCTCGACCTGGACGTAGTCGACAACGAACCGGGCAAAGTCAAAGGCCTCGAGGAGGGTGACCTCGCTGCCCTCGGTGTCGACCGTCATATAGTTGACGTGGCGGAATCCGGCCTGCTCGAGGAGGGAGTTGAGCGTGTAGCAGGGAACAGAGACGAGGTGGTCGTGGAAGGCATCCTTGCGGTTGTCGGCGTAGTCCTCGGCGATGCCGTGCAGGCCGGGGATCGTGGCGACCATGAACTCGACCTTTCCCGGCTTGGCGCACACGGCGGCGTTGAGGGCCAGCGAGTTGGGTCGGTACTGAGCGATCTGCTTGAACTCGTCCGCCGCCTCCACGAGCAAGCCCTTCCATCCGAGCGCGTGCTCGTAGAAGTAGGTGTTGCTGTCGTCTTTTCCATTACGGGCACCTACGAACACGCCAAGGGCACAGCTCAGCCCATTGGGTCGAGACTCCTTGAAGGCGGCAAACGGTTTGGTGCGCACGTACCGAACTCCACGAAGATGCCCTTCTCTCCCTTGGCGTGCATAGCGTGGAAGACGTTTTCGTACATCCATCGGTCCTGCCCCTTTTGTGACTTTAGGTGCTGCATCAAGTCGGCGGGGACGGCAGGCTTGGCGGCTGGGCGGAGCTGCTCCTTAAGTAGGGAAATGAGTTGGCGCTGTTCGAGCTCGTGTGCCTCGTTGCGGACTTCTTTGATGACAACGGGGCAGGGGGAGGGCTTCACAGGCCGCTCGGTGTGGAAGGCGGTCGGGTCGGGCAAAGGCGAAGCGGTCCTTGTGGAGAGGGTGAAGGAGAGGAGAACTCCGAACATAACCCCCGAGAGAAAGAAGATTACTCGTTCTCGCCGCACCGCGTACATCATCTTCTGTTGGCAAATGGGGGTGGCGACGGAGGTCGTAAACGGCGCAAACTCCTGTCCGATCAGGAGAGAAAACGCAATTTTATAATTGGCTGGCGTCAGCCAACCACCATACAGCCAACTACAAAATTGCGTGAATCAGGGCCTTGGCCTTTTCGTGAGGTTTCGGGTGGAGCGAGGTGTGGGACCTCCCACTCTCGGATCCCGTTGGCAGTGTCCATGGTGCAAAGCACTGCCTGCAGGGGTTCACTCGGCAACACGTGGCGCGGAAGGTGACTCCAGCTACCGATGACGGGACCAGATTGGTTGTGCGTCTTGAACAAAGAGCTCCTGGAGCACAAAGCTGTGGTATCGTGGGCCGCACCACCATGCACTTCTCTGTTCTTCTCAATTGCGTACAAACACTCCAGGGATGTTTGGCCCTACAAGTTGGTTTCAGTTCAGATGGCTCAACATGATATACATCATCGCGTGGCTGGCGATATCGTACTGGCTGTTTGGCGGCTACTATGAAGTGGTCTTGCAAGAGGCAGACCTCCCTGCCTCCATCAACTCCACCGACATCTCCCCTCCGCATCATGCGTCCTTATCCACTCCCGACATCACAGCTGAGAGCACACCCCTTTCTTCAGAGCCCCCACTCACCCACACCCCTCCATCATTGCGAACTCTAATGTCCCCCTTCCCCCCTCTATCCTCGCCCTTTTTTGACGATCCATTTGATGTCTACCCCGCTGCCGATCCTATCTATCCGAATGAACACGTCAGCTCCTACCACCGACGTCTCCGCCAGCTCCTTTCTCGTTGGCTCCACTTTGCCGATGCTCTGGGATGGCGCTACGTGGCGGTAGCCGGCACCCTCCTCGCCGCACTTCGCAATGGTCGCATTATCCCGTGGGACACAGACATGGACATCGCCATCGACAGGGCTACGGCGGAGAAGATACGCGATCTCGCAGCCGGCGACCCCGACGCCGGGTCGCATCGCACCTCTTTCGAAGGGCTCGCCATCGAGTGGAATAGCGCCGTCATCGACCACCAGCCCTGGCACGATGGAGAGATCAGGCTGATCGTGAATCGCCACCGGGCGATGGACCTCCCTGGCGATGGCCTTCGCTATAACCGCACGGGAGAGGTTGTGCCTTCCCAGGAAGACTCTGTCTCCTTCACGGGGCCGTTCGCACGACTCATCAGCTACGTGGACGACCGCACGGCCCACCTGGACGTGTTCTGCACGGAAGACTTTGCCGGTGGGTACGGGGAGGACGAGGTGGGACCGCAGCGAGCGAGCTTCCCCAAGAAGGTGGAGCCTTGCCCGCTTGAGGGCTACATGCTGTGGTGCCCATCCAAGGAAGACTACGAACCAGTGATGCAGCACGCCTACGGCGATGATTACATGACACCAAAAAAGTGAGACGTGTTTACAGCAGAAAATCTATTGAACGAAAGCTGAGTGAAGGGGGACTGCGGGCGCGCTGATCAGTGCATGAAATCATGGCTGTGGCGGCCGCCCTTGGCGGCGATGGCGCGGAGTTTCTCCTTGGGCATCGCTGCGAAGCCGCGCCGGGGACCGTGGCTGGCCCGACCGCCCTTGGCGGCAATGGCGCGCAGTCTGTCCTTGGGCAGGTCCTCGAAGCCGTGGTGGTGTCTGCCGCCGCTGTAGTCTTCCAAGTCGCTGGACTGTTCCTCCTCATCCTCGTCGCGATCGTAGATGTTGTGGCTGTGACGACCGCCCTTGGCGGCGATGGCGCGCAGTCTGTCCTTGGGCAGGTCCTCGAAGCCATGGTGGTGCCTGCGCCGCCTGCCGCCACTGTATTCCTCCTGGTCGCTGTACTGCTCCTCGCCGTAGTGATCCTCATACTCATCGCGACCGTAGTAGTGGTCGTGGCTGTGACGGCCGCCCTTGGCGGCGATGGCGCGCAGCCTATCTTTGGGCATGTTCTGGAAGCCGCCGCCATGGGCCCTGCCCTTGGCTGACAGTCTCCGGACTTCTTCCTTGGGCATGGCTGCGAAGCCCTGACGGCCCCTGCCGCGCTGATAGCCCTGATCCTCGTCCTCATCAGAGTAACCTTCGCCCTCTTCCTCATAGTCAGTGCGCCTCCTCTTGCCGTAGAGGAAGTCGTGGCTGTGGCGACCGCCCTTGGCTGCGATGGCGCGGACCTTCTCCTTGGGCATCGAGGCAAAGCCCTGACGGCCCTTACCGCCCCTGCGGCGGTAGCCGGTGTCCTCCTCTTCCTCTTCCTCCTCATTCTCGTATCCCTCGTCTTGGTCGTACTCATCCCTTCCGCGCTTGCTGCCACGGCGTGAACCGTAGTCCTCCTCTTCCTCATACCTGTCCTCGTCGTAATCGTAGTTGTCCTCGTCGCGGTCGTTGTCGTTGTCGTGGCTGTGACGGCCACCTTTAGCGGCGATGGCGCGCAGCCTGTTCTTGGGCATGTTCTGAAAGCCCCCGCCGTGGGCCCTGCCCTTGGCAGACAACCTCCGGACCTGTGTACGCATTCGTGAAAAAGGGTGGGAGAACCGTTAGCTGCGGCGCACACCAGGAACGACGTCTTCATAAGTGGAAGGCGCAGACCTCATCCTTAGGCATCGATGCAAACCCACCGCCGTGAGAGGCTCGGCCGCCCTTGGACCGGACTTCATCCTTGGGCATCGACGCAAAGCCCTGTCTACCCTTGCCGTAGTGCGACATATTAGCTTGTGCAGTGAGTTGAGTTGTGCTTAATACTTAGTTAGTGAGTATATTGCCGGGCTGGTTGCATGTACTTATAGTTGGGCGCGTACCGCAGCAGTGTGCAGTCGGGCGAGATGTAGAAGAAGAGGGCGGCAGAGAATGCCCTTATTCTCACCCACTTTTCGTGCTCCGCTCGGATCGTGACAGTAAGTGGCAGTGGGCCGTTGCGTGGTCCTTGAGACGCCAAGACGTGGAGGCGCCATGTCGATCGCAAAGAGGACCGAAATTCGTGGGTTGTGGTATCGTTTTCCTATAATTTTTTAAGCAAGCTTTTAATTTTTTGGATTTTTTTGCATGATGGACGACAAAGCGACCTACCAGACACTGTCTCGCTACCTGCTGGAAGCAGACATTGAGATAACGTTCGCCGAGTTCCAAGGATGCTTCCCAAAGCAGTACCGCAAATCGTTAGAGATTAAACGATTATATCAGAGAATGAAGCAGGAGCGAGATCAAGTGCGACGAGAGGTGGTTAGAAACCTGAAGGGGGAGTACGCGCCGGTGAGGGGACGGCCTGTGGATGAGGAGATTAAAGACACAATCAAGCTGCTCCAGGAGACAGAGCAGGAGCTGCATCAAGAGTTTACGCAGATGGTGGAGGACTTGACCGACCTGCAAGAGGAGTTGCACACATTCGAAGACAAGCTCAGCAAGCTGGCCGATCCCGACCGACCTTTCAAGAAGGCCAAGTGCAGCATGCCCATCCTCGACGAAGTCAAGAAACGATTAAACGTTGATTAAACCTGTACAACATGGCGGTGCCCCTTCTTGCCTTTTGGAAACGTAGCGTGTTGTTTCTTTAGTTGGCCTCGCTCAGCCCTTCTTGGCCTGCTGCTTGGCCTCCTTCTTCGATCGCGACTTGGAGAGGGAGGTGCTGCTGGCCTTGCCGCTCGACGCCGATCCCTTTCTCCAGATCAGCCTACGCCGCTTCGTCTTCTCCGGGCCGGACTCGTCGCTACCCCCTTCCTCCTGTTGCTGCCTCTTGCGTGCCTGGCCCTCCTTCTTCAAGGAGAAGGCGAACGAATGGAGGTGTTTAGTCGTGTCTCACACCCTCTCCCTTACCTGCTCACCCGTGCAGAAGAGAGCGCTCAGACAGAACGCAGCTGGCCCTCGGGAAGTTGTGCGCCTACCTTCTTGGAGATGGGCGCGCCGCCCTTCTTGCTGCTGCCACTGCTGCTGAGCTTGCTGGACAGCCGGCTGGCGCTGCTCTTGCCGCTGCTGCTGAGCTTGGATCGGAGGTCGTCCTTCTTGCCCTCGTCCATCAGCAGGGAGAGGGCCTCGTGCGACGACAGCTGGATGCCGATGTGCTCCTTGTGCGCTTGCATTGCCGACACCACCGCAGCGACGCCGCCCTCCTCGAGCACGAACGGTTTTGTATCATCTACAACCGACAACATGACGCGGGTGGTTGGAGATCGCGGCCACGCCATGCCATGTAACGCAGCTCAGGTTCGTTAAGTACCGTGCTTGGCAAGCTCTCGCAGAGCCTCACAACCGCGCGCCTGCACCTCTGGGTGGAGCAGGTGGTGGATCATGGCGTTGATGATCGAAAAGATGCCGTTTTCCTCTAGTATCAAGATCCTGGTCGATTCTGTAAACGGTGCCAGCCACGGCACGGTTAGGCCCTCCACATTGCTTAATCTTGCTGGTTAGCGCGGCGTCACTTACCCTCCGCGACCAGGAGTTGGAGAGCGGTGCAGGCCTTCTCTTGGACGGCCCGATTCTCCTCGTGGCCGCGCATCGCCGTGAGTATGGCCACCACCCCGTCCTCGGCACCTATCTTGCCGAGCAGACGACCTGAACGCCACGCGCCATACGGGGTCACAAACAGACCGCTCTCCACTTCTTACGTAGGAGGGAGGCCGGTACTGTCGGCGGCCAGCGTGCGCAGAGCGCCGCACGCGAGCGCCTGGATCTTGGCGTTGGTGGCGTGGTTACGCATCGTCATGATGATCTTCTGTATGCCGTTCTGCACTTCGAGCTTCTGTCTGTTCAGCTCTAGACAGACCCGCACGCCCGTGTATAGGTAAGCTCACGTTTTCGCAAGCTTCTTTGTAGTGGCGGTGGGGCCACCAATGATGACCAAAGTGCAGACAAGGGGGAGGGTTACCACTGGCGCTGAGGTTCCAAAGGGCGGCACAGACCTGTTCCTGGACGCGAGCCGACCTGGCGTGGTTGGTCATGGCGGCGATCACGTACGTGATCCCACCCGTCTTACCGATCTTCGTTCGCCCCTTGTCTGTACGAGCAACGAGCATGTGTAAGCGGAAGTGCCTGATCGCCCACGGACACACTGGGGTACCGTGCAGGGCCAGATTCCATAGGATGCCCAGCGCGAACTCCTGAACGGGAGCTGAGAAGGGGTGATTCTTCATCGCCTCGACGATGCATCCCACTCCTCCTTCGCTAAGTATGCGGCTCTTGTTCTTCTCTGGGTTGTTCGGTGACACATCACACCGCAACACGACAGACATCATCAATGGGTCAGATTCTGACGAAGAACGCCAAGGGTGAGTGTAGCTCGTACTGTTGGAGATGCTCAGGTTCCACAGCGCGGCGCAGGCCTGTTCCTGCACGTTGGCCTTGTTGTAGTGGTTCTGCATGGCCGAGCATATGTAGAGGATGCCCTTCAGGTCCGCCACTTTGTTCCGATACGAAGCTGGAGCCGAGGGGCAAGAGGGTAAGATGAAAAAGGAGACATGATCCTATCACGAAAACAGAAGAGGGAAGGGGCAACAAACTGTGGGCGGCGATTCGTCGTAGCGCCAGGCAGGCCAGCTCCTGCACTCGCGAATGGGTGGAGTGGTTCCTCATGGCCGTTATGATGTTTCCGATGCACCCTTCCTCGACAACCCTCAGCGCGCCCTCGTCTGTGTGTGACCAACATACGTCAGCCCCACCCTTAGCTCAACGCAACTTGCAGCAGGCGATCCTCACCAGTTGTGGCCAGAGCAGCGATCTTCTTGCAAACCTCGCCCTGTACTGCCGCGTCACGAGAGTGAGCAACCATATACTCGACCAGGCTCTCTACCGAGCTATGGCCCGCAATGACTTCTTCGCCGCTTCCGGCCTGGCTGATGGATCTCTTCCTTGCAGTTGCGCTCATTGCGTTCGTGTCAACACAACTTGTATGCTCCTCTGATCTTTGGTCTCTTCGTGGTGAGGCTGTGTCGATATTGGTACGCCCTGCTGGTATGACGCGCTGATGGTGGTGGGAGCTAAACATATGTGGGGTGTACGCGGCCAGTCGTGGTCATACCCGCCGTGACACCTTCAGAACCTGTGTGAAGCATGCTTCCTTTCCTCGTGTTCTTCTTCTTCTTCCCCTACGTGTTTATCTGTGTCACCACCCGTCCTGTACCACCTGCACCTTTTCGAGAAAAGAAAGACTACTCGGAAAGTCAAGATTGACCACGAACACGAACACCTGCATTCTGACACAAAGACTGCTGTGACACAGATTGCAATACAAAAAATCACTTCATTTGTTTGCACTTTTTATGTGAGCCGTGGGCAGCTAGACACGGTACATTTTGGTGTTGAGGGGAGAAATGTGTGGCGCTCGGCCACAGAGGCATGTCGACCAAAACTACTCCGTGGGCAGAAGAGCGCAGCCCTTTTCTCGGCCTTACCATAAAAGAGTCCAGCAAGCGGCGCCGCCCAGACTGTTGTGAGTACTGAAATCATTGATCCAGTGGATAAAGCACAACTGAACGCAGGTATTGTGGCTGGATTGGTACGCAACGTGGTAAATGTTTTGAGCGTGGCTGAGGCTGGATAGTGAAAGGTTGCGTTGAATAAAACAGACAACGGCTGAATCTACGCTCACAACTCGAGTGCAGAGATGAGTCTGCGCAAGAAGCTTAGCGCAAGCATGGCCTTGCCCGTGAGAAGGGCCAACAAGCAGCTTGAAGTTCGCCAGTGCTATCTGAAGCTTCTACGCGCTGAGTCGGCCCCTGCTCCTGGAGGCGGCAGACAGCTGGTACGGCCTCCGCGCCAGCCCAGCTTTTTTCCTTCCTGACAGTGGTTGGGAGACAACTGTAGGCTTTTCTGTTGAGAGTGAAGCGAGGCTCGAATGTGTGGCTGGTGGTGAGGACAGTCGCGCAGCTGTTCGAGCTACATGCTCAGGTGAGCGGCAGGTGCGCTACCGCCGCAGCAGCGCTCAAGCTGCCTAAGCTGCCCAACCTCGAGAACAGCCGAGCATCGGCCGCAGCAGAGAAGAGGAAGCTCTATCTTTCTGCGGACGGCAGGGAGGACCCCGATCAGCTACCGCCTACTCCCCTGCTCGATCCTCATGTCGCACACAAGACACAAGACTTCCTGCGGCGCCTTGTTGGCGGCTACCCGGGGTCCGACGTGGAAGCCTTCGTGTCGCTAGACATTGCTCCCTCCCGTCCACTGAACCGGATCCAGGCTTGGCTGGTACGCGTCGATCACTCTATGCAGCTTATCGAACGACCGACGAGCTTGCGTGACTTTCTCTTTCCACTCGCAGTTCGGGCTTGAGATGGATAGGCGAGTGTCGAGGCAGGGCGAGATGAGCGAGTACAACGTGCACACCAAACAGTGGGAGTCGTGGTATTTTCTCCTGCGTGGCTCGCTCCTTCTCAAGCATCGGTCCGCCCGGCAGGAGGGGGGTCCCGTGAGCGTGTATGAGCTAGGGACTGCCGCTGTGGCGAGGGCTACCCACAGCCGAGCCCAGTCCGTCGACTATTCGTCAACCGACGGGGCTGTGTACCCACGCAGCACCGACGGAGAGCGATACACGTTCGAGCTGGCGTACTCCGGCAAGGTGCGGCGTCTGGCGTGCACCTCCCAGCTAAAGACCGACCAGTGGGTGGAAGCCTTCAACCTACTCAGCACTGATGCCGCGGCCACCAACAGCGGCCGAAGAAGAAAGTGCGTACCTAGCCCAAGCAAGGCCAATGGACGTACTGACACTCCCCTCGCTCCACGGCCCTGATAAGGAACGTTATCTATGGCGTGGAGCTGCGTCGAGTGACTTACGTAAAGAACGATACCTGGTGGCGCCTCAGTGGCCCCAATCCCGGTCAGGGAGCGTCCTTCATCTCCTACGGAGCTGTTCAGTACGTCGACGAGCTGGCGGGCTTCCTTCTTGCCGTCGGTTCGCTCCATCTCTTCTCTCTCTCTCTCTCTCTTGCTGCCATCTCTCCTCGTTTGTGCGACTGATCTGATCTCTATTCCATCAGGCAAGGGCAAGGAGGCTCTGTTCGATCAGCCACCCGAGGTAGAGGTGGTTCAGGATGTGCTGGAGGGTCTGAACGTCGACTACGGCGTCCATCAGCAAAACCCAGAGAAGGTGGCCGGGCTGCTTCTGGTGTTCCTCCACCAGCTACCCGATCCGCTTGTATCCTTTCAATTCTACGACTCTTTCATCGCCTCGCTGAGTACCCACCCAATGCCAGTGCCGGCGTTCTCGCGTTCTTGTCCTCACGGGTGTATGTCGAGTAGATATACTGGATTCTCAGAAGCAGAAGAAGGTGATCAAGTGTCTGATGTCGCTGCTGCCTTCGTCCAGCCTCAAGGTGCTGCGGCTGGTGCTGGGATTCCTCGCCCTCTTCCTCGATTCCCTACCCAAGAACGGCGGAACCAACATCCTTCACGTACGTTTCGTCATCATCCATGTTGCGTGAAGTAGACTCAGTTGGTGTGGGCACCTGATGAGTTGGCAACGTTACTGTGACATTGGAACTCGCTTGCGCAGGCGTTCGCAGGAGCAATCCTGAGGCCACAGAACTACAGCGATGCGGCCAGCCTGGCGCCTGCTGCCGACCTTCGCGTCGTCGAGCTGCTGCTGTCGTATCGCCATAAGTTTTGGGATGTAAGGCCTCTCCCACGACATACTACGCGAGATACAGATGTGCTGAACAACTTACTTTGCCTCAGTACGAGGAGGGCTTTGGTCAAGGTGAATGCAAGCATGGCGAGAGCACCGAGCCAGCGAAGAGCGTCATAGAGCTCCCCAACAGAACCAGCATACCCAGCATTGTCGAGCTCAAGGCCGAAGAAACAAGCTCGGACTCAGACGACCAAGAGTCAGACCGTTGCAGGATGGAGAGGAGTGGGACAGAGGATCTCTTTACTCACATGGCGAAGGGTGCCGCCAGCATGCCCAAGAGCCCAGCAGCTAAGCGGCGAGCGCGCCGTAAGCGGTCTCTCACTTTCCAAAAGGTGCCTAAGCTACCCCTTTCTGTTCAGGGACGTTTGGCTAGCCTCACCGATGTGCGTCCGCTGCCACTAGGAGGGCATGTTACCGATGACCCCGCAACCCGCGGCGACCTCGCCGCGCTACTCCCTCCCAGCGGCAACCACGAAGCCAGCGGCAACGCCTCCGCCGCGCTACTCTCTCCCAGCGGCAACCAAGCAGCAAGCCTCGCCTCACTTCCTCCATCCGGTGGCTGAGAAGCTCTCTGCGGTACCCTCGTCTCGGTTCTCGGAGGACCTCCTATCCGACCGGTCGATTGGCCGCAACAGCTATGAGGATGGCAAGTTAGGCAAGAGCGATCCGGGACAGAAGGTGGGCACGGCAGCCAAGCGAAGGGAACGCCGCAAGCGTAGCAAGACCAGAGAGATGCTCGAGGCGCTGGCGCAGCAGCAGCAGCACGCCCAATCGCAGGCGGCTGAAGGAGGCGAATCACCTGGTAAGCTGGAGGGCTCGGCGCTTGCGGTGAAGGCGGGCACGGTCATGAACGCAAGGCTGGCCGAGATTGCACGCCTCAAAAAGCAACGGATGGTGGAGGGCAACGACGCGCCACCTAACAACCAGGCCTACCGCAGCCTGGGCGGTGGCAGCAGCATTTGGCAGTCCTCCAAGACGCGAGACAGTGGAGAAGAGACGCCAAAGGAGGAGAAAGAAAGGCAGGAGCGGATTGTGGAAATGAAGGTGATTAGAGCGATAGAGGAGGAAGAAAAGCGTGCAGCGTCCTCCGATGATGAAAGCCATTCGGGAGCGAGCAACCCCCTCCTACGGGAAATCCGAACGTGCGTTCTACTTTGAAGCCTCCGTGTCTAGAGCTTGGCTGACATCTTGCTCCTCTCACGCAGAAACCCTCTGGCCAAAGTCTACCGAAGGCAGTGCGTTGAGGTCGCCACTGCAGGCGAGGAGCGCGAGAAGATGGGCTTCGACCCAACCCTGCAGCTCGAAAAGATGGGCGCGCTTCGGTCGTGGAACCCCTGAAACCAGCTAACTTCAAGCAGAAGCAGGAGCTAGCTTTTCGCTTTGTTTTTTTATTTACGTGTATCACCACCCCTAAAGCCTTTGCAACGTCACTGCTCGAACGCGGAGGTCATCTGGAACGCCTGCGCAGCACGCAAACCCACCGCGATGAGAAAACAAAGGACAGGACCGGGAGGGGGGGGGGCTACAAAGAAAAATAGAAATTCGTTGAACCTGTTGGATGCCTTCGAGAACGACGGTGTGTAGGTGATCCAGGGTTTCGGGGAAGGACTGGGCCTTGACCTCCAGCAGCTGGAAGGGCGGAGCGAATCGGCAGAGGTACGACTGGATGTACCGCAGGTTGGACAGCAGAGCCGATGTCTGCGCGTGCGTGTCCTCGCTCAGTCCCTACTCGAGAAAAAGTCGTAGCTCCCAAAGTTAGATGCGCTGCTCGTGACCCACCCGACAGCCCTGGGTTGCCTTCAGAAACCTCCAGCAATGGGGGGACCCCTCCCGAGGTATGCACGGTACCTGAGCGAATTGCTGGTCGTAGGTGCTGGTGGAGAGCATGTTTTCGACGAACAGGCGATGGTCCTTTTCGTTCATATTAAATATGACCGGGAGAATCACTCCCTTGGGCTCCTTGCTCTCCTTGTTCTCTGCTTCCGTTTTCGAGGCCCCGCACGCATGCACGTACACATACATACGCGCGCAACAAACGGTGAGCAACGCATCGACACCCAGTCGAGTGCGTGCGTACCCGCCGCTGGTTGAATCTGCACGGCCTCACCTTCTAGCTTCTTTTGGTTGACCTTGGGGTAGGGAATGATGCTGTTGTGCTCTGTGTTTGTTGCCGACACATCCAAGCGATCGGTGAGTCGTTGGCTGCGAGACAGGGACAGATATGATTTGAGGGGAAAGAGCAGTACCGATCAAGTGGAGAAAGAGGGCAGGATCAATATGGAACCCTTCCAAGATGATAGACTTGCCCTCCTTCAACGCCTTGTCCAAATCCGTTTTCACCGCTGGCAAGCGACAACAATCACAGAACCCAGTGCAATGTGCGGTGAGCAGCTCAAAACGACAGCTGGGAGGAGCAGGGGGGAGAGGTGGACCGCGCGTACCATCTCGCACCATCTTGCAGTCCGAGCGGAAGTCCTCCAGCAGCTCCTTCTTGGACGCGAAGCGGCGATAGATCAGCGGTTCGGTCGTGATGTCCCTGCACGTGCGCAGCGAGGAGAGGAGATGAAGCCCTGGTCACTACTCGTTGTCCAGAAACGAAGAAGGCGAGTGGGGGGAATAGAGGAGGCAGTACTTGACGCTGTTCAAAAACTCGTAGACCAGGTTGGTCTGAAGGACGTTGGGCACGTTGATCCGCTCCGCGAGCTGGGTGGCCAGGAACGACTTGCCCATGCAGCCCGTGCCCGCGATGATGATGATCAACGGAACTCGCTGGTGATGGAACCTGTTGGTTTGTTTGCGTGCGTTGGGCCAACATGACACCACGTGAGTAACACGGCCGCACAGAGAGATCATACAAGGGAGGGAGGTAACTTGAGCGTCATGGTGAACCGTTCTCGGTAGATGTGGCCATAGCCCTTGACCTCCATGATGCGGAAGAGGTGCTTCTCGAGGTCGGCCTGGGTCAGGCTGAGGAGACCCTGGTCCACGAGGTCCTTCTTCAGCTCCAGCGCCACCTTGATAGCGTCCTCAGGCGACACCTGCGCAAAAAGAAGAGGGCTGCTGAGAGATGGGGCCAAAAGCGAATGGTGTTTCGATTGTGCGAGATTAAACGTGTTTGGGGCGTGCACAAACATCAAAGAAAGATGTGACTCGGGCACCTTGATGAGAGTGAGCATGCGACTGACGATGAAGCGGGACATGATGTAATAGTGATCCTCGAGCCAGACCTTGACCTTGATGAAGTCGTATTTCGTGTGGAGACGGGAGAATCGTTCGACCTTTTTCGCCTTCTCTCCTTCATCTTGGGCTACAAAGCCCACCTCCTTGACGGTCTTGATGCTGCCGCTGCTTTGCTTAAGAGGCATCGCCTGGGCACCCATGCGTGCCACGTACTCGTCATCTGGCTCGAACACTACCTCTTCTTCTTCTTCAGCAGATAACTGCAGCTCCATTGATTTCCTCATGAGCTCATTTGCTTCAGTCTCTCGTTTGATTTCGTCCTCAGCTCCCTTGGCCAAGCATGCGAGGTCAATGCCCTCTATGGGAACGTTGTTGATTTCGGCTGGAATGTCGGCCATCCCGTTGGCCGACTTCTCCTTTCCCTCCATCGATTTTCGTGCGGCGCTGTTTGGAGGGAGCCTCCTCACCACTTCGGTCATTCAACTATGCCAATTAGTCCTCGATCACGGCCCGATGTGCCGTGCCCCATCAATCGTCAGAGCCGATTGTTCAAAGATGTGACCCACTCCCCCTCTCGGGGGCGGCCGGTTTTTGCCAGAAAAAATCTACGGTTATGACTCTCGGCCACCTCGTTGCCCAAGTGGCAGGAACTCCGCCCACAAAGCGAGAACGAGCCTGAACGGGTGCCTGGGTTTGGGACGGGTCACGGGTGGGTGGGGAAAAAAAACTTCGATGATGAGAGGAGAGGGCCTTCAGGAGGAGGGGGAGAGAGAAGTGTCCGAAAGGGTGGCGGCCGTGATGAGGCCGTGGGCGAGGCCGATTCTTTCGAAGATGGGCTGCAGGGCAGAACGGATCTCCTTCCTCTCGCTCAGCATGAGGCCCACAAAGTGCCTGTAGAGGAGCGGCACGTGCTTGGCGAACTTACACGCGCACACGCGGACGACAAGGGTCAGCCTCGAGGCAGCTAAGGAGACACCCACGATCGGAGGGAGGGCTTCGACGTACCTGAGACTCGTCGAACTGGAGGATGCCCTGAAGGATCTGCACCATGAGTCCCACCTTGGACTGCGAGTAGGGCGACGATGAATTGAGAGCCGTCTGAATAAACTCCTCCATGAACTCGGTGATGAGCCTGTGCATGTGCGCGTGCGTGTGCGTTAGCAAAGACTGACCACTGGGAGGAGGAGAGGGAGAAACATACTGGGTGAGTCTCTTCTCGCTGACCTCCCTCTTCTCGGAGCCGTCAGGCTCGGCGTAGAGCGTGAAGAGGATGCGCAGGCAGCTGCTCATGGCGGTCACTTCGATCTTTATGATGCGTGTCATCACGCCGGTGGGTCCCAGCCCAGTTCGCAGTCGCACGTCGTTGTTGGCCGAGTAGGCGAAGCGATAGCCCGAGATAATCGCCTCGAGGAAGGACTCCACGTTTGCTGTTACGTTCACGCGCACAGCACGGATTCCAGTCACAATCAGCCGTCATCATCGCAGCGTGGGAAAAAGGCTCGGGACCCGCGGTACCGAGCGAGAGCTGCTGGTAGTGCTCGAAGAATATCTCGTTGACGGCCTGGAGCAACAGCAGATGGACCGAGCATCTTGGAGAACGCACGAAAAACATATTAAAAAATTGATATAATTTAAACGTGTTTGGGTGAGGTAGACGCTGGGGATGTGAGTAGTACCTGGCGTTGACGGTGCCGAAGGAGGAGAACGCGTTTGGTGGGCGGTGAGGCGTCGACCTCTTGAGCTTGACCATCACAATCTCCTCGGGGCTGAGCTTGGCCTTGTCCAGCGTCTCCTCATCCTTCATCGCCTGCAAATCGAATGACGCCGGTCAGTCAAGGAGAAAACGCGCTGGTCCAGCGTAATCTACTGCCAGCTTTAGCAGAGTCTAGGCCACGCATGCCTCTGGGAGGGGGTAGTCAATACCTGAATGACAGCGACGGGGAGAATGCCTCGCCTGATGGTCTCCTGCAGGAGGAACTCAGTGGAGCCCGAGTGGTGCCTCTCCATCTCTCCCGTGTTGGCTCGCTGGTCCTCCTGCTTCTCCTTGCTTGGGCTCGAAGCTGGCTCCGCCTGGCCCTTGGCTGTGTGCTCCAAGGAAGAGGGGAGAGAAAATGGTCAATAGGCAAACGAAATGGGCAAGCGACGTGAGCCGTGGGGGTCGTACCGGCGGTGGGAGGGGAACCCTTCTTGCCGGTGCCCTTGGGCGGCTTGTAGGCGAAGACTTCCACCGGCATGTTGCAGTCCATGACGTGCTTGAAGGTCATGCACACGACGTTCCACATGTACGGCGTGAACTTATCGCCGTTCTGGAAACGCATACGTCAAGATAAGACATAACGTTGAGCCACAAGCGCACATGCCTGCCCGCAGTGGTCTCATACCTTCATAACCAACAGCAAAAGGCAGGTGCAGCCGATCTCGGCGAGGTTGGCGGTTTCTGCAAGGAATAGCAAGAGAGAGAGAGAGAGAGAAAGGGGCTTTAATTTGAGAGTATGAGCGGTGCGAGGGAGGCAACGTGACATACCCTGAAGAACAAAGCTGGCCAGGAGCGACAGGACCTCGTCGAGCAAGAATGAAATTTTGTTGAAGAAGTGAGAGAGCAGGTCCACCAGCGACTGAGTCGCGTTCAGACACGTCGTCGCGATCCAAACGTTATCCTGCTGCGTCGACGGGAACAGGCGTGACATCGGCGACGACCAAAGCATGGCCCCGAAGGAGATGGAAACGTTAGCTAGGACTCTCGCACCCGGGCGGGTAGGCGCATGGAGTGACTGGGTGTGCGGGGGTAAGTGTGTGGAGAGAGCGGTACCTCGTTGACGGGACTCTTCTCGTGGGCGATGACGCGGACGCCAATAAATATGGGCAATATGACGCCCTTGAAAACAAGATTCCAGAGGCTCGGCGTGAACATGGTGCCGTACTCCTTCAACACTCCGAACAGACGCTCCAGTGCACTGTCCCATGAAAAAGAAGAGATCAGACCACATGCGGCCGATGCAAGGGAGGGAGCGCCCAGTGTGACAATTGGGAGTGCGTACACAGTGCGGACGTCGATGTGGGGATGCGAGACGACTTCGGAGAAGCCTGTAAGAACGGGAAACCAGTATTTGATGTGGGCGTCCTCATCAGTGAAGACGTAGTGCGTATCACGCGCCTCCTCGGCTTCCTCGTCATCCCCGCTCTTGAGCGCATAGGCGGACTCCTCGTCGACCTCGACCTTCCTCAGCGGACACACGTTGCCGCCGGCCAGCTGGCCCGCGCAGAACACCATCGACGCCAACGCCTTTTGGCTGCGGGGGTGTCCATGACGATAATGAGTTAGCGCACACTCGAGAGCATGGACATAAAATACGACACGACACGGACATGGGCAACAGGGTTAGCTGTCGGGTTACCTGATGTCCTTGAAGTGCTGTGCCTTGGCAAAGGCAATGAGACAGTTGACGCACTCGACGAAGAAGCTGTCGGCGATGAGCTTGAAGTGCTTGCTCATGATGCTCTCCACCAATTCAAACGCCAAACGCACGATTTTCTCTGCAGCCGCGCATAGTTGGGGGGGTGAGTGATTGCTAGCGAGAGAGCATTGGGCCAAGCCCACAGGTACCGTTGGTGTCCGTGGCAGCAAAGGAGAGCACGGCAAAGATTGACTTCCAGCCTGACTTCATGTTCTGGGCTTGCGCTTGCACCATGTTCGAAAGGCAACGAATGCACTAAGACGCCACCACCAAAGCTCAGGTAAGGCACCGCAGAGAATGATACACACACACACACACACACACACACACACACACACACACACACACACACACACACACACAAATGGCCCGCACCATGTCCCTGGTCTGTATGGAAGTGTGCTGCTGGATAATGGATTCAAACGGCTTGAGGAAGTCCTTCTGGAAGTGGAAGTTGGCCAACTCGTCCTTGGCCAAGAACTTCATCGCCAGCTGTCGAAGCGAATCGATGGCGTACATCGCAATGCTCAGGTTCTTGTGGCAACCCACCTGGAATGAGGTTCACACAATCAGCAAGTGGGTCCAATTCGAGAACGCGAGAAGGAGAGGAAGCCCTTGTACCATGGTGAAGTGCTGGCCCATGACCTCCCAGATGCGCGCCCATACAATACGGATGCGGCCCATGTTGTAGTAGGCCACCTCGACGAGCTTCTGCAGGCAGAACATGCGCGGGTTGTTGGAGCTGATCTCCTCCTGGGAGACTGCGCACAGGCACTTAACAAAGTCCACAATGGCGTTCTGCAGGCGGAAAACAACAGTGGGGTGAGTTGGGGCTTGCTTCTCCAGTCCCAAAGCAGCAAAGGAGGGGCTGCGAACGTTGTTAAGCTTTGTGCTGTCGGTGAAGAGCCTGTCGATGGCAATGCTTTCGATCTCCTTCGAAATGAGCTCCGCATTGGCACCCTCCAACGAAGCCAGTTGCTGCGGGTTCTATCAAGTGTTGGGTCGTATGGAACGCGCGCACGTGAGTGATGCAGCAGGAACGGGAAAATGGTTTGGGTGGAAGCGTACAAACTGCTGCGCCTTGGCAGGCGAACGGCCCATGAGGTAGGGAGCGATGTCGAACGTGAGTGACTCTCTCATGCTGGGGTTAGTGGGCCGTCGCGGGGTGAAGGTGCCCACAGAGGAGATCGAGTGCGTCTGGTCCGCCGGGGCCTCGTTTCCCGTGAACGTATTCTCGGCGGTCAGGCCTACACACACACACGCAATACAAAACCGCATGAGATAACGACTCGAGTTCAAGGGGCTCGCGAAGGGAGTAGCTCCGTACCAGCGCCGAGCAGATGCATGGTCTCCAGCTTCGAGATGCACTCGAGCACATCCTTCCACGATTCCTGTGCGAAGGAAACGTCAGGCGATTGTAGCTCGAGGGCGGTCGCGTGTGGCTCGGTGGGGGAATGTGGCTCGGTAGGTAGAGCGTACCTGAAGATGGTCGCCGTCGGTGTGTGCGACGCTGATGAGGGTCTTGATGCTTGCGATGTTCTTGTGACGGATCTCCTTGAGGTTGTTGAGGTGCGTGAACTTGAAGAGCGACGAGACGAACATGTTGCGCGGGGTCTCCATGTAGAACGTGGAGCTCACACGGATGGCGCACTTGAAGCCCAACAGGCACAGATCGATGATCTTAGGGTCCTCGGACGTCTCCAGCAACACAGAGAACGCCGCTGCACGTTTGTCCACGCCGGGACGCTCATGTCAGCCAAATGCGCCGTGTAGGGCCGCGGCCAACGGGCAGAAGCATACCAAGCATGGGGCACCAGGAGATGTCGAACATGGGGCGGACGGGCTGAATGTTCGTCGCCTTGAAGTACTTGCTCTCTGTGGTTCTCTTCTGCTTGAGCATTTGCTGCATGCGCGAAAAGTATGCGTGTACGCGTAAGCAGGGAGGTCACACTCTAGCCGTGTACGCGCAGCGGTCAACCGTACCTGCACGCGCTTGGCCATCTGCTTGCTCTCAAAGATCCAGGTCAGCTCCTTCTGGTGGGGATCCAAGGGCTCTGTAACGATTACGTGAGTGTAGGGATAATGGTTTGCGCAAATCGATGGCGATCTTGGCTGTGGGAGGCGTACTGCTCACGAGTTCGACCTTCTCCTCACCCTGTTCGGTGAGCTTGAGCGGAGTGGCGGCGATGCGGTTGTAGATCTCCTCCTGATAACGGTGCGGAAGCTTGCCCTCGTTGATGTCCCTGTTGACGTTCTGCCATTCGGGGAGCGTGATCTTCTTCTTGATCTGCGGGCTGCGAAGCGCAACAAATTCACAATGCGGTTAGATGCCGGCACAGTGGGCCGCTCCCCCTCGAGCGATGATGCGCAGGTGTACCTGTGCAAGTCCGTGGCCAGCATCATGATGGCGTAGGCGAACATGTAGGCAGCATCGGCGGAGGTGAAGATCGAGTCCGGGTTGTCCTCGAACCAGCGAGCCGCAAACTTTTCAATGACGCGATCAATAGCCTGGGCTTCACCCATGATACGGAAGTTGCCGAGCAGGTGCCTGAAGAAACGCGGTTATCAATTGTAACCAAACGGAGCAATACCAAGAAGTCTACACGCTCACCTGATTGCCAAATCAATCGGCATCTTTGTGAAGCTGAACATATCAATGTAGGCGTGCAACACCTTCTTGTTGAACTCGCCCTTAGGACCTCTGTAGTTGGTGGGAGCGCATGGGTGGGAGCGCATAAGAGTTTTTGACACAGATATGTGTGCTAGGACACGAACAACGCAAGCAAGGGGAGGACGAAGGATCGCGTACCCCTTGGCAAAGTACTCGCCGATCTGCGTCTTGTCCAGATCCTCGCCGTGCTCCTTCAAGAACCGCGCAACGGATTCGGGTGTGTACTCGACGAGCCCCGCGTCGACCAAGTATTGGACACCCTGGCAAAAGGAGGAGAAAGCTCTTAGAGATGCCGCCGCCGATTTCTGATTCGCTCGTGGGAGCGGAACATGTACCCTGGTGGCGTTGATGTTGAACTTCTCCTTGCCCGTCTCCAGCTGGAGCTTGATGTGCTTCTTCTTCTCGAATCTGTCGGGCGTTCGGCCCTCGCCAGCTTCATCGATCGACTCCGTGTCTGTACGAGGGCAACCAAAACCATGTGAGTCGATGAAAGAAGTCGGGAGAGGCCTGAGACGATAGGGAGAGAGAGAGAGAGAGAGGTTACCTGAAGTGCTGTCCTTGTCCTCCTTGTCCTTGACCAGCTCCTTGCTCCACTCCACCAGAGATTTCATAATGGTCACCAGACACTCCAGACCCAGCGTTCGGAGCGTGGACTCGTGCACCATCGGACCAGTCTGCACGCTCGGCGAGCCCTTGGCCATCGTCGACAGATCGTTCACCATCCTGAAGGAATTTGAGTGATGTGTATGGCGTGAGTTGTAGGGGCGGCGAGTCAATCCTTGCCACCAACCCGGTAGCGCGGCGGGCGAGGGAGCGGGAATGTGAGCGAGCCAATCCACAACGTACCGGCCAAAGATGTCCTGCGACTCGAGACTGCAATCGTAGTTGACGAAGATGTCGACGAGGATCTGTGCGTTGTTGCAGATCTGCAGCAGACAGTCGAGCACCATCCCCTTGGCCTGCGTGGTGCTGTTGTCGCTCTCAAGAATCCTCAGGAAAATCTTGGTGAAGTAAATGGCGATCTCGTCCTTTACACGCCGGCACCACAAGTCAGCAAATGACCACACGTCAAACAACAATTAACATGCGCATACACATACACAACGCGTGCGTACCTTGAGGTAGACCTTGAAGTTGGAGATGAGCAGCAAGAATACGTTGAGGGTCAGCTGGAAGACCCGCGGCAGAGACGAGATACCGTTGATGCCGATCGACGGACACAGATACCTCTTGAAGGCCTTGTTGATGAAGCGGTAGGTGTGCTTGAAAGTGGGGCCGGCCGTTTGGAGGATGGAGAGAATCAGCTCCAGCGAGAGAACCTTGCTCTTAACTTCCACCGAATCCGGGAGCAGCCTGTGCAGCAAATAAAAGGCGTGAGCGGTCGTACAAAGGAGAAGAGGTTTTGACGGCGGTAGCGCAAACCCTTCAGGCAGATCAACGTTGGAGAGCTTGCATAGAGCACGGAATAGCATGTGGCAATCGCTGAATGCTAACTCGAACGCGGGGCTGGTGAGCTCCGTCCTGAAGCGGCAAGGGGCAGTGAGCCAGATAAAATTTATATAAAAAACCGAACGCGCCACAGGGACGCACTTGGGCTCCTTGGCCTTCCTTCCCTGGTCTTCGTTGGCCACGGTTTCGATGATGCCTTCCAAGGCGCTGTTCGCGGTCTGGAGAGAGAGAGAGAGAGAGAGAGTGTGTGTGTGTGTGTGTGTGTGTGTGTGTGTGTGTGGTGTGTGTGTGTTAAGATCAGCCCAAATGAAGTGAAGAAGAGCATAGAAAAAGGTACCTTGTCATCTTCTTCTTCGACGACTTCTGTGTCCTTGTCCTTGGCACTCTCCTCAACGGCATCGCTCTTCTCAACTTCGTCGTTGTCGTCATGTGCGGAGGCTTGGCTCCTGGCCTCTTTGCGCAGAATCGAGCCCTCCCTTTCGAAGCGCTGGAAGACGGCACCGAGCATCTGGTCGAGCGTCGCCTTGGCGGTGACCAGAATGAGCGGGCTCGCGCTCATGAGGTGGATGTTGTAGCACGTCTTTACAACGCTCAATAGCAGCGGACCGTGCACGTCGGCCTTGCTCGACACTACGGCCGCCAGCAGGGCCTAGTGATTCAAAGTGAAGCGAATGAGACTTCTGGGCCCTACTCCGAGGCAGTGGAGTTAGCGCTACAGCCACAGCCACACATACCTTGAGGATTTGCAGCTGGACGTTGTCATCGGGATAGGTCTTCTCGCCCTTGCGCTTCTGGAAGCCGGTGTTGATGACAAATAACACCCGCTCGATGAGCTTCTTGTCTGGTTGCTCGATGTCCACGGCCGCGCCGTTGATGTATCCGTAGAGCAACAGTTTCTGCCGATACGGGTGAAGAACGCGGACAAATAAAATCAAAGGCTGTAAAATAAACACTATTTCAAGAAAAAATTACAAAAAAAAAAAAAGCGGGCAGGCACCTGGAAGCAGTCGAGGGCCATCGACATGAGCGAGTACTGGCGTGACTCGCAGGCCAGCTGGAGCGGCACAATTATCTTTCCCACAAGGTCATTAAGTCGCTTCTGATCGGCGGCCGCTAACTCATCTTGATCGATCTCACTGCACGTGCGCAACGTGGGTCAATCCACAAATCTCGAAACGCTGATGAAGAGCGCGTACATTTTAGAGATGAAGTTCTTGTTCTTCTTGAGCAGCTCTGCACGCGTGGATCATAATGATGAATAACGTAAGTGTAAATCCACATCTTGCTCACGAAGAAAAGGGCGATTTAATCAGAAAACAGCAAGTTGAAGAATTAAAAGGCGAACACGAGACACTTGGGGATTGGAGCGTGCCAATGGCGGAAGTGCAAGACTCGCGCAATTTAGTGTTGCGCTTGGGGGCCTCATCGAAGATGGACTGAAGCGCCTTGTTGATGAACATAGTCATCGTCTGACCCGTAGGGCCATCGCTGCCACCTTTGGAACCCGAGCCTCCTGTGCTCAGCCGTCTGGGCGTAATGCTCCCGCTGGTCCCGAGCGAGGAGGCTGCCGCGGTCGTTCCACCGCTGCTCACATCTGTCGATTCCACCTTTCCATTCGATGCGGGCGAAGCCTGCACCACCTCTTCAGTCTGCATCATTCTTAACTCGCCGTCGCGCAAGATCTTTCTTCCACTCTTAACTGGCCTCTAGATGCTTCGATGCGTGGATCGACTTCTTCTGTCGCCGAAGCACTCACGCCAAGGCGAGGACGGCAAGCAGTACGTCCAGAAGGCTCACCGCAGCTGCAGAAATTCAAAAAGAAAATGCTCTGCCCTCTGCACACGTGGCTCCCCTCGCCTGGGGCAGAAGGAGTTTACTTCTTGCTTGGAGAACGATCCAGTGTGGTTTGGATTATGACAAGACAAACGTGGGTCCAAGACGCCAGCGGGTCGATGTTGGTATGTTGGTGGTGTTGGCCTGAGCTGGCGCTAGTGGTTGACCTCCTTGGCTGATTTGCCATCAGCCGGCGCCAGCCTGACGGCGGTACCATAGCACATGACTTCGGTTAATTGTCCCGACATGCACTGGTACTGCACTCGCACTACAGCATCGGCTCCGAGCTCCTGTGCATTGCGATGTCAGCACTGAAGCAGTGTGAAGTGACACAGGCAGGGGATGACCGTTGCAGCATCTTCCATCCGAGCGGTAGCTTCCTTCCTGGCTTCCTGTAGCAGCCGAGTATCGCCTACAAACAGGTGCACCAGCAGTGCGGGACATCATGTATTGGCATTCATTGCCGTGCAGGAGCAAGGCTTGAGTACGGCGTACCGCCAATCTCGCCTCCAAATATGGCCTGCACGCTCGCTGCAGGATGGGTGCGTTAGAAGAAGCGCTCAGGAAGGACGGTCAAACGACTTACCCCAAGTGTTGCCTACGATGTTGCGGGATCGCACTGTATGGCCAAACACCATGCCTAAGTCTGGTGGTAACGCAAGGACAGGACTTAGCCTGTTAGAGCGTTCGGCGAGCCGGTCGCACATACCACCCTCAGTCCTACGTCCGGGCACCGTCTCAGCTGCGCCAAAAACACAATAAAGATTGGCATTTCCATGGATGGTGCAGCATTCCTTGAAGACTTGGATGGCGCGTACTGGCGCATATGTGCAGGAGACGGCTGCTGGGCTTGGCGTGCGTCCACAGAAGCGAGCTCACCGTGCTGTGGCTAGAACCTAAACATTGGGGGGGGGGGTTGATATGTTTACAAAGGCGACAGAGGGGATGAACCTGCGTGCCTGAAGCAAGCAGTCTGCCCCGAGCGTGCATTTTTAACCCTGAGCTCCAGGCTTGCGCCGGCCTTTGTGTCCTGGCGCTCACTTCTTGGAAGCCGGAGTCTTTAACCACACGACGGACTTCTGGGGGGCAATGTAGTGTATGAATCGAGGAGACAAGAACATCCTACAAGAGGTCAAATAAATAGGCCTCAGCATCAGATCGAGCGCATCGCGGACGCGGTAGAGCGAGGCGACAAGAGCTCACTGGGCGGTTTCAGGCGGCGTCATTTGAACGCTTGCTCCTTCTCCAGGATGAGGGCGAGCTTCTCCTCGAGCTTGGCGTAGTTCTCCGTGCCCTTCCAGTTCGCCTGCGTGGAAGAAGGCGTTAGCATCAGAGTGAGCAAGGGGAGAGGGTAGCATGGGAGTTACCTCAGCCTTCTTCAGGACACCACGGAGGTGTAGCTTGGCAGAGAAGAGGCTCTTCTTGAAGTCCTCCTCGTCCTGCATGAGGTAAGTGTCGATAAGCGTGAGGGACACCTCGGCAACCGTCTTGAACTTCTTCTCGTCGTTCTGCCAGTCCACGGGAGACGCAGCACGCATCTGCTTGAGGCGAGCGTCCAACGCCTATTCACCGAGTCAGCAAGCGCGTCACACAACGGGACACACACGATACGCAACCTTTTCTTTGTTGCCGAAGCCCTCGTGATATTTGGCGAAGGTAGCCCAGATCTCGTGCTGGTTGGTGACCTTCGAGGTGATGTGCGCCAGCAGCTCCTCCAGCTTCTTTCGCGCCTGCTCAACGTATGGGCTCGTCGTCTTCTTCTCGTCAGAGTCCTCTGGGATCTCTTGTAGGCGCCTGTGGTCGAACAGCAGCCGGTCCACGAGCAGGTCGAGCACCTGCCAGTCCGAGGCACGCGCACACAGTTAGCAGCCGGCGCATTGGACGTGAGTGAATACAGGCGCGAGGTACCTCGATGTCGACGGTCGGACCTACCAAATCCACCAACCGAGTTATGGCCTGCAGCGATGCCTGGAACTCGCCCAAGTCCTGTGCGTCATGTAGCTTGTGAGTCCACGATGGCCGCGAGTGCGAAGTTTGCAAGAGAAAAAAATGTACACACCACAGCCACGTAAAGGTAGTTCTGCCACATCTTCCAGTTGTCGTAGGAATGCTTGAGGCCCTCGGATAAGCAGCGAAATGCCTCCACCCTAAAGGGAAACAAGCGGGGATCGTATTAAGACGAGCGTGACAGACTTGTATGGAAGCGGGGGAGACTACTTCTTCTTGAGCTTGATGTAAATGGACGCCATGTTAGCCCAGGCCTCCGGTTGCTGCATGACAAGGAACGGTTAGAGTCGCACACGCACAAGAAGTGTGGATTGAGGGTAGGTGCCTCAGGATCGAGCGAGACTACACGCGAGAAGGCCCGGAGCGCCTTGTCCCACTCGTCGAAGCGCATGTACGCACAGCCAAGGGAGAACCAAGTGTTCATGTACAGTGGGTTGATGGCCAACGCCAGCTCGTAGTACTCGGCGCATTCCTTCCACTGCAAAAGATGGGGTAAGCGCCAAATTAAATCAACGGCGTCAGTCACAGGAGGCATGGAGTAGCCGGTTATACCTTCTCTTGTCGCAGGCAATAGTTGCCCAGCGATCGCATGGCTCTGGCGTAGCGTCGCTTGGAGAGTTCCCAGGCGGTTAGGTAGTGCTGCGGCACTTCGGTCAGATCTCCCAGCAGACACCACAGCTCGGGAGTGGGCTTGACGTCCAAGCGCTCCTGCACGACTTGCTCGGCCTACAATTCAATTGAACAAAAGAGAACTATCTATATCAGCTGCTAGGCGTTCTTGTTTGTGCGTGTTGGCGCTGTGTGTCGCATACCTTCTTGTCCTTGCCCATGACTCTGTAGCACGTGATGATGCTCTCGTACATCTGGAACTGTTCGAAGATCTGGAGGGCGCTCGCGGCCATGCCCATCGAGAGGAATCGCTCACCGAGCTCCTTCTGCAGCGTCAGCCGAGTGGGGAAGGCCACCGCAAACAAGTAACGAGATCGCTCTCTGATGATGTCGTGAATCTCCTTCTTGAGGTCCTTCTCCTCGTCGTAGAATTGATCAACGAGCGCCTGAACGCGGGGATTCGAATTTCATAAGCAAACACGAGGGAAGGAGAACGTAGCAGAGGCAGGCTCGGCGATGCGCACCTGCATCTGGAGGACGGCCCTGTCCGCAGTCTTGGTGTTCTCAAACTCAAGGCGGGACTTGAGGAGCAGGCACGTGCTGTGTACCATCCAATTGTTGGGATTCTTTTGCACTCGTCTGCGGTGTTTCAGAGATAGCCAGAGATCAGCAACGACGCGTATTAGCATGCTGCAATTACGTTAACGTAAAGATAAATCAAATCGATTCGCGTACGCACCTTACGTAAGGGAACATCTCCTCAGTGGTGAGGCCGTGTCGCGGGTTATTGTTCTTAACGTCCAGGCACAGAGAAAGCAAAATGCACTGATCAAGCACGTCCAAGTTCTCGTCTTGGTGCTTTGTGTGCGGTGAGGATGAACTACTATCAGCTGTTCCGTTCTCGATGGCTAAAGCCCAAAGTCACTAGCAAATGGGACTTTACCTGCACGGGTCCCGTGTACGTTGGCTCGGGGAGAAGCACTTCGTTCTGGTTCTCCACTTCCTGAGGGCGCGAGGAAGAAGTGGCCTGACTGCTTCCCTTGCTCACCGCCTCGAGAACCAGCTGTGCCGTGTCGAACTGCTGGAACCTATGCGCGCGGTCAATAACAACACATTGAACTGCGTGACCACTTGTTCAATCTGGGCGACGCTTGCCCCATACCTTGTTCGCCTGCCGAGGGCGCCGGTGAGGTTAACGTAGAGTCCGGTCTTCTCCTGGGCCTTCTTAAAGTCAAGCTGGAGGGGGAGAAACGAGGGCGTATGAGTGACCGTGCCGTCCGCCATGGTCACACAGAACCCGCAAAGGCCCACACTAATGGCCGCAAAACTTCGCACCTTTGCGTGTTCGCTTTCGCCAAAGTAATGGTTGTAAAGACCCGTCTCCAGGCAAAGGCGAGCTTCCAGTAGCCTAATGGTTCTGCTGAGTCAGAAAATGGAGCTTCGAGGTGGGTGACCATGAGGAGAGGAAACGTACGAGTCAGCATAGCTGGCAGCAGATTCCTGGTAGCGGAGAACCAGCGCATCCTTAAGGGTGGCCGTGGGCCCAGACAGCAGTTGTTGCCAGGCCATCATTAACCGGGCGCTCCACCACGCCGCGGACTGCAGACGCACCAAACCGTGAGCGAAGCCACAGTAAATGGTGAGAGCAGCCGAGCTCTGAGAGCTTACCTTGACGGAAGAGATGTGGTTGAACGAGTCGCGAAGGATCCATCGGGCGTGCTGCAGGAAGTTGAGATAGCGCGTGAGAGGATAGATAGTCTCTCCGTCCAATAGCAAGCTGTCGAGAGCGATTTCCTTGTACTCAGGCGTCGGTACAAACTTTCGAATGTCTTCGTGCAGCTCAGGTCCTACAGAGGGCAACAGACGCCAGAGGTGAGCAAGCAGCTTGCTACGGCTCGTGCACTCTAGAGAGAGAGAGAGAGAGAGAGAGAAAAGTACCCGTCCAATTGGCTTGCACGAAGACCAGGAGTGCGTAAACGCCCAGCAGGAGAACAACCTCGCGCCGTCGCTCCTTCTCATCCTCGCTGGCGGCCGATTCGATGAACGTCGTAACATTTTCCTTCACCTTATCGCCGATTGCTGAGTTGAGCATGAACATTAGTGCCCAGGCTTCAACGTGCAGCATAGGTCCGGTCCCATTCGTACCGTCGTCCAGACTGAAGAGCTTCTCAACAAGGTGAGACTTGTGCACTTCTTCATAAGCTCCGCGCATAAGGTTGTGGCACAGCTCCACGAATTCCTTGTCTCCCTCTGTGTGCAATCGAATGAACAGTTGTGATCTCACCGAGCGGAAGTCTAGAAGAATTGTTTTCAGATAGGCAAGTACCCGGCAGAGATGGCAGGCCCTCTTTGAGCTTTACGAGCTCATCGAGGTTCTGTCCGACGACGTAATCGAGAGCCTGGCTCCTAAAGTTGCTCGCCGCTCCTGCTTCCATCTTTGCTTTGCCGCAGGAAAAGAACAAGAATACTGCCCAAAGAAATGGTAAGGAAAAGCCCTGGCCTGCAAAAAGAAGTAAAAAGAAAATCTCCCTAGAAAATCTGTGTTTGCAAATATCCGTATCGCCAACAAAAGACCGAGGAGAAGAGAGGGCACCAGCCCGAAGGCCCAACGCCCCACACTTAATCGCGGTTGGCTTCTAGTGGATTTTTACAGCCAATGGGACTTTCACATTGAAAACTTCCTCGGGACTTTCCGTGGTGTGGGTGAAAGCTTCGTCGCCGTCTGTGCGTGCAGTCGCCATAACGTCACCTCTTCGCCTAACCCTTCTGTCACCACACGGCTCTTCTGCAAGGACAGAGTTGGCCGCCGGCTTCTTCATCTTTCGAATCTGAATTTGCAACGCGTGGCTAATTCATCCGAGATTCGAAATTGCAACGCCCAACCAGTAGTACCTACACAAAACCCATAAAGATGGCACGAACACCGGCGATGTCCCTCAACACAGTCGAAGGTGAGGAGGATCCACTGCTTCAGGTTGCTTCCGTCGGCGAACAGCGAGTCGACCGAGCCACGACGTCCGTGCTCGGCCGCATGCGAGCAGTGCTACACACCATCGAAACCGATGAGGTGCAGGCCACCGTGCCCATCCCTCATGCGAAGGAAGAGTACTTCGACGACAAACCTCCGGTACTCTTTCATCATGATCCTTCGAAGATATTTTGGCCCTCTGAAGCCAAAAGAAGCCACCCATGCCCCAAATTTCTGCGGATGTCGTATGGCCAAACAACGAGGCCAAAAAAACCCGCTCTATGATTTCACTATCTAATTTCGTTCTCTCAGACATGGTTCAGCTTCAGAAAGCTGTGGGCATTCACGGGCCCCGGCTTCCTCATGTCCATAGCCTACCTCGACCCGGGCAACCTCGAATCCGATCTTCAGGTAAATTAGCATTTTTCCATCTCAACTCCACCTCGGCTCACGTCGTTGTTCTTTGGAAATCTAGGCCGGCGCGGCGGCTGGCTATAGTTTGCTTTGGGTGCTCTGGTGGGCTACCATTATGGGCCTCCTACTCCAGCTGCTCGCGGCTCGGTTGGGTGTCGTCACCGGTGAGTCTCCCTCTGCCTCAGCGGCCTCTTGCTCGTCCAGCACAACGAGACTCCTTACCGATGGATCACTACTTGATCGCACTGTGCAGGCAAGCATCTAGCGCAGATCTGTCGGGAGGAGTATCCCAGGCCGGCCACGTGGCTGCTGTGGTTCATGACTGAGCTCGCCATCATTGGTTCCGACATACAAGAGGTGCCTTCCTTCGCATGAGTCCAGCAGGTGTTTATCTATTGACACCCAACAGGTTATTGGCTCGGCCATCGCCGTCAACATTTTGTCCAAGGGCACTATCCCACTGTGGGGCGGTGTTCTCATTACCGCCGCCGATACCTTCACCTTCCTGTTGCTTGAGGGCTACGGTAAACACACATCACATCACAGCACGTCACACCGTTTTTCTCATATTCTTGCGCAATCGTTGCTCAGGCGTGCGCAAACTCGAAGCTCTCTTCGGCGTTCTCATCACTACCATGGCGGTGACCTTTGGCGTGGAGTACGTCATCGCCGGACCTAACCAAGCCGATGTCATGCTGGGCTTGGTACACCTCCCTCCACTGCATACTCCAATTCCCTGGTCTTCGAAATACTGGGCTGACAGTTGAGCTGCTTGATTGGGCGCAGACGGTGCCTACTCTCAGCAGTAGCACGATTCAGCAAGCCGTGGGCATGGTGGGCGCAGTGATCATGCCTCACAACATCTACCTTCACTCAGCATTGGTTCAGGTACAACAAACCGTCCCGCACTGGCTCGCTGCAGTCGGCGCCGTGGACTAACTCCCTCGTATGCAGTCTCGCGACGTGAAAAGAAATAGCGACGTTCAGCTGAAGGAAGCCAACAAATACTTCGCCATCGAATCAGCAATTGCGCTGTTGGTATCTTTTGTTATCAATCTGGTACGTGACGGCCGATTGTAGCATCTCCCCTTTAACACCTTAATCACTCACTCTCTACCCAACCCCAGTTCGTTGTGTCCGTTTTCGCCGTTGGTTTCTATGGCACTCCCGAGGCCGACGTACGCTCTGTCTTTGCGAGGATCGCAAGTTTGCACGGAAAAAGCTGACTCTGTTTGTGCACCCGGCACAGGCTATTGGCCTGCACAACGCCGGCATGTACCTCCAGAAGCAGTACGGCGATTTTGCGCTGTACATCTGGGCCATTGGTCTGCTCGCTGCCGGACAGTCATCCACCATGACGGGCACCTATGCCGGCCAGTTCGTCATGCAGGGCTTCCTCGATCTCAAGATCGCCCGTTGGAAGCGTGTGCTTCTCACCCGCACCATCGGTACGCCCCCCCTGCCTCATCACCGCACACGACACGCGCATGCACTCACCTGCGATCTCTTTCATGTGCGCAGCCATCATGCCGGCCGTCGTCGTGGCCCTGACGGCGACCGACTTCTTGGATGAGCTCGATCAGTGGCTGAACGTGCTCCAGGCCGTGCAGCTGCCCTTCGCACTAGTCCCCGTTCTGCTATTCACAAATAGCAGCGCTATTATGGGCAAGTTCAGTAACCCACACCTCATCCAGTTTGTCACGTGGATCCTCGGCCTTGGGATCATCGCCATCAACATCTACAGCGTCATTCAGGCCTTCGAGGTGCTGCCGCAGACCTGGTGGCTGTTTGCCATTTTCATCTGCGGAGGCATCCTCTACTTCACCTTCATTATCTTCCTGATCATCTACGCCTACTACCCCAAACTTCGCGCGCTCTGGAGGTGTCTTTCGCGATCAAGTGGAGCTGACGTCGATGAGGCCGAAGATGCCCAGAAGATCACCCCATACTCCTCAGGCTATGAGCGCGCTGTCTGACGACTGCACAATGCTTGGCTAAAACAAGAACCTGCGCTTTTATCCCGCTGGGGTTCGTGGCTGGGATTGAAGACGAGCTCGTACGGAGAGACTTGTCACTTTCCACGTCGACTTCCTCCAGTAAACAAGCGGCCAAGCATTTTCATCTTCCGCTAATTTTTTGTTTTTGTTAACAAAACAAAGAACACCCATGGGTGAAGTGGAGGCGTACCTCACCGCGCTGCCGCAAGCAGCCCTCGATAACTTGTATGCCGATCCCTGGACGTGTCAGGCCGTGTTTAGGTACAGGCTCCTAATCCCCTTGTGTGACTTCAGATTCGAGCGCAGGACCCAATCTTTTATTTGAGCGGGGTCCTGCAGGTCGTTGCCGGCCCTGGCCAAGCAGTGGGTGCTACGTTTGGCCTTTGCCGCCACGAGCATCACCCGGTCTCGCCTGCTTCAGCAGTGGACTGCTCCGCGCGCTCAATCACAGGGTGAGGCCGCCCTGCGGCGGCTGCTCGCCCTCCGTATCCTTCGTGAGCGACCAGCTGCGCAGGTCCGAAGCAACGAAGGTGAAGGACAAGACGATATTGTGGAGGTGATAGAGCAGGAGAGCGGCATAGCGTACGAGTTCAACAAGCACTTCAGCAGCAACTTCCAGAAGGTCCTCACAGAGAGGTACCGACGTCGTGCGCGAGTTGAGGTCACCTCGTCTACCGTCCAAAGCTGCGCTTGACCAACTGGACCTGCAGTGGCACCGCGCCGTGGAAGGAACGCAGCACCACGGCCTTAGATGACAGCGATGAGATGGAAGGCGATGAGGAGATGCCCACACGGGAGGAGCTGGCCGCCTTCACCACATCGTGTTGGGACACCATCTTCCTTTTCATCATGGGCTCCACCGTCGTGCAGCCGCCATCCGACCGGGTCGTATCCCTGCTTACCCGCGGCGAGATCATGGTGGTCCACGAGTACGAATCCTCTCTGCCTCAACGCTGCATCCTTCGTATTGAGAAGATCCGATCTTCTTTTTATGCTTGTTCAGCGAGGATCAGTCCATACGAATAGCGGACAAGGGCTTCCCGTTTCTGCTGAAGGACCTGCGCACGCAGGTATGGACATTACTGCTCCTCTATCTCCGTTCGCTACAGGAGGAGAAAGCCAACGTGCACGACGTCCTCTCTTTCCTCTTCCGTCTGAGCTTCCTGACGGTCGGCGAGGTACCATTGGGTCTCCCGAACTGCGCCGGTACAAGGCCAGCTCTCATCATCTCTGCGCTTTGACCAGGGCTACCGCATGGACGAACTCTCGCTCTCTCACGCCGGTCTGCTTCAGGACCTCCAAGACCTGGGCATTCTTTATCGCAAACACAGGTGTGTCCGGCCCTCGGCTGTGGCGGGTGCCAAGTAGTGACTGACCATCGCGAATTGTCGTGCAGGGAGTCGAAGTGGCTCTATCCCACGCAGCTGGCCATTGGCCTCTCGTCCACCGAGGCGGCGAAGCGGGACCAAGAGGGCTGGATCATTGTCGGCACTGATTACCGCATCTACGCCTACACCTCCAGCCCAGTACCCCCATCTCTCGACCGACCATTCAAGATACGGCATTAACTCACTTGTCGTGTGGCATGGCCCCTCTCCTGCGCACAAACTACAGGTGAAATTGCTACTGTTGAGTCTGTTCACTCAGATCGAGTACCAGCTGCCCAACATGGTGATGGGCATCCTGCTGCGCGAGAACGTACGACAGGCCGTGCACGTGGGCATCTCCGCAAACCAAATCCTGCAGGTATGACGCAACCCTCCCCACGCGCTCACCTTGGCGACGGGCCCTCTCATCATTGTACGTGGTGTGGTTTTCAGTTCCTCGAGACCAACGCCCATATGCAGATGAAGCAGAACACGCCCATCATCCCGGAATCGATCGCCGACCAGCTGCGATTATGGGAGGCCGAGGACCGGCGCCTGTCTCTCGATCCGGGCTACTTCTACGACGACTTCGCTTCCCGTATGTGTACACCCACGTCCCGGCTCACTGGCTTGGAGTGCGGGGGGGGGAGAGATAGCCGGCTGACACGTAGTGGCGACAGCGGTCGCGTTCAAGAAGGCAGAGAAGTACGCGCGGGACGTGGGTGTGCTCATCTACTCCGACGCCAACAAGCGATTCCTGTTCGTGAGCGAGCACGGACACCAGTTGCTGCGACGGTACGTCAAGCAGCATTTGTCCTCCTCTTCTTCATAAAAATGAAAGCTTGCTTTCTCGTCTCCTGCCACCACTTTGCTGGGCTACGCTGCAAGTCCGGCTTCAGCGCCAACTTGGCTTCTTAGGAAGAGGGAGAGTTGATGTTGGCCTTGAGTTTGGCCAGGCCGGCCTGGACGCGGGCTTTTCTCTCAGCCTCCTGTCGGGCCTTCTCCTCTTCCTCGACCTTGAGCTTGGCCATGGCCTCCCTCTTGCGGTTCTCCTGCTCCCGACGCGCTTCCCTCTGCATCTTGATGTTCTGCTCCGAAATCGTGTCCTATATCGACGCATACGTTATGCTCAGGTGTAAGCGCGCCACCAGAAGTCACCAAGAACGGATAACCGACGCACGTTGGTTTGCTGCGCGGCCTGCTGCTCGAACACGTTCGCGAACTTCCCGATGGCCGACTTGTGCTATAAATGTTTTGTCAGTGACATGGCTGGAGTAGCCATAGCTTTCTGCAGGTACCTGTTTGGCCTCAACGGGCTGGAGAAGCTGCACAAACATGCCGCCGAGGGCCGACCTGGTCTGTCCCTTCTTGTCCTTCAGCAAGACGGTCAGGAAGGCCCTGTACAGCCCATCAAAGCCTTGTTAGGGCTCGAGAAGGTGGGGGGAGGTAGAGCGTTAAGGACTCACTTATAATCGATGCCATCAGCAGACAGGCTGTCGGGGTTGGCATCTCGGATGAGCTGACGAAGCTGTAGGTTGGTCTTTGTCTCGCCCATGTCCTCGTACATCTGGTGAAGTTCAAACAGTTCCAGGACCAGCGTCTTGTTGGCGTCGTATTTCTATAGGGGGGGCGAGGGCAGGGACGTTGTGAGTAAAGCGTTATGCACGAAGGGAGGATCCTGGAGGAAGCCGCAACACCATGAACATGTTGCGATAGGCCGCAAACTCGTCATCCGTGAAGGCGCCCTTGAAATCCACCTGCTCGACCAGCTTCAACTTGGACTCGACCGAAGCCATCTTCTTTTTGCTGGACCAGCAAGCTATGACTGCACCCGGGAGTGCTCAGTTGCGACGTCGCCCCTTATGTTCGCAGCAGGTTCCCCACCAACCAGGTGGATCGCCTCAACGGAATAATAGTCATCGACCAATCGACTGCGCGCGCTGCTGCAGGGTGGTTTGGCCGTGCAACGTTAAAGTGCCGGTGCAAGGTCAAACCAAGAGTAGAGCACCACGCTGCTAATTCTGTCTGGCACAAGCGTCTAAACGGGAGCGCGTAGGGTAGGGCCTTGGGACTCTGCATGCGAAAACCTTCTGCCCGGGAGGCCTCCGAGTAGCTATAAAATAGTCGCGATTCAACACCTGACTCGGTCGGACCATTTCTTTTTCTTTCTCTTTTCTTCGTATAAATAAACAAAGGAAAAAGGTCGTTGGTGGGCATTCGATTGAGCGAAGATGCGGCTATCGTTATCATGTTTACGAAGCAGTGGCGATGGGACGCGCCGACGGTCTCAGGCCGTCACCACACTGAGGCGCGCTTGCCCTCTTGGAAGGCGAGATTTCTCCGCATCTTCCTTGCCACTGAAGATGAAAGCCCCTTTGTCACGGCCGCTGGCCTTGCGCGGAGTCAGAGAGGCCGCAAAGCGACCAGCTCGTGGATGGGGCAAGCAGGCGGACGATAACGAGTTTGCCGCGATCATCAATGCTGACAAGGCCGCGGAGAGCGCCGCCACAGTCCCGTCGTCGGTTGTGGGCCAGAGTGAAGCCCTACGATCAGTAGTGCGACTGGAGGTGGCGGCGGCCGAACCGGACTACGCCCTCCCGTGGCAAAAGGGCGACCCCTACTACACTTCTGGCTCCGCCTGCGTTATCGAGAGCCCTCCCGGTACCTCATCCGGGTGTGTGAGTGGAACGTGGGACGTGTACTTATACGTGCGGTTGTGCGCCAGGTAAGCTCCGAATTTTGACCGCAGCACATGTGGTGGCAAACAACACGTTTGTGCGAGCACAGCGACAGGATACTGCGCGCTACTTCTCCGCCTCCGTGGTCGCCATCAACCAGGACTGTGATCTGTACGTCCGCGAGCTTGCCTCATTCGCTATACCACCGATCCGCCTCTCTTCTGGCTCATCTCTCCCTCTCGATCCCTGTGCGTGTGTTGCCTTTGTCAGGGCTCTGTTGGAGGTGTCCGATCCCAAGTTCTTTAATGGCTTGAAGCCGCTTCAGTTCGTTGACACTCCCAGCCTCCAGAACACTGTCGTCGTCTTCGTACGTACCACGACATCTATTGGTTTCTGGCCGGCTGAGCACATCGCTGGCCCGTATCTCATCTATCTGGATCCCTGCCAGGGCTACCCCGAAGGCGGTGAGAGTCTCTGCGCCACGCGTGGCGTTGTATCGCGCCTGGAACTGCAGCAGTATCAGATCGTGCGCTCCTTCAAGGACGAGGGCCTGAAGCTGCTGACGCTGCAAATCGATGCGGCGATCAACCCAGGCAACAGCGGAGGACCGGTGCTGGACCAGGACAACAAGATTGTGGGCGTCGTCTTCCAGAAGATGGGCGGCATGTGGACGGAGAGCGTAGGCTACGTTATCCCGACGGAGATCATCCGGCACTTCCTCACGGATGTGGAGAATGGACGTTCGCCTCAGTTTTGCTCTGCCGGCTTCGAGTATCAAAAGACAGGCACGCTTTAATCTCTGGCTTGCGCAACGTTGGAGCTGTACTAACAATTATGTCGTCTTTCTTCGTGGCTATTGTCGTCATTGTTTTCTTTCCCTCATTGTCGTCAATGCAGACAACGACTCGCTGCGGAAGTGGGCCAAGCTCAAGAGGGGCCAGACAGGCGTGATGGTCACCAAAGTGGACGAGCTGTCGAGCGCCAAGGGCGTCATTCAGGTCCTTTTCCCCTCTTTACTGTGGTGTATTGCTCGCCATTTACGCGACCGGCACACTGACAAGCGATACTGTGCTCGCACGTGGCTATTCTAGCCCGGCGATGTAATAACGCAAGTGGAGGGTGTAGACATCGGCAACGACGGCACCGTGTCGCTGGCGGAGAGCAAGGACAAGGAGAATCTGCGACTCTCGTTCGAATACTTTGGTATTTAATGCTCGCCCCCCCCCTCCTCCTCAAAGTTGTTTGTAGACTTGGCACGGCTCTGGGCCGGCCATTCAGGTGTTGGCTATCCGCTGACTCATTCCTCGCACGTCTCAGTAACCAAGAAATACGTTGGTGAGAAGCTGGGCCTTACGCTCGTGCGCCAAGGTGAGGAGCACTCGGTGGAAGTCACTGCCGAACCCCGCAACTACCTGATTCCGCCGCACGAAGAGCAGGTGAGACGCTGCAGCCCGCTCACCTCCCCTGCCCTGTTGCCCGATTGGACTTACTCATTTCGCTCTCGCGGATCGTGGGCCGTGGATGACCAGAGCGGAGTCGCTGTACCCAACTACTTCATTCACGCAGGTCTCGTGTTCATAGGTCTCAACGAAAACTACATCGGCCACGTGGACGCCGAGCCGATCGTAGGTACTTCGACCTCTCACACGGAGTGTAGTGGTGTTTTACTCGTTTGGCGATGGCTTATTCTTGCGTGTGTAGGGCGCTATTACTATCAGAACACGAAGCGATTTGAAGACGAGCAGGTGGTGGTGATGACAAAGATCCTGCAGGACCAGGTCAACGCCGGCTTCTCACAGGAGCACGCCCTGCAGCTGCTGTCGCTCAACGGTCGCGACATTCGCAACCTGGCCCATCTCATCGACGAGGTCGAGGGTTCGGCGGAGCCCTTCCTCGAGTTCCGCTTTGACAGCGGTGAGCGCATCGTGCTGGCCACCCAGCAGGCTCGGAAGGCCACCGAGCGCATCCTCAAGAAGTACGGCATCCGCAGCCCCAAGTCGAGCAACTTCATCAAACCAAAGGAGAAAAACAAGAAGGCACCCACATCGGCGGCAAAAAAGGCAAGGGCTACGTCAACCAGGAGGAGGCGAAAGCCGGAGGTAGATCAGGATAAGGAGGCAGAACTGTTCTAACTGTACCGCCAGTCAGCTGACTGGGTTGCCAAGATTTTGTGTCCCGCCATGGCATGAAGTTGTTCTCGTCCTTCTCTGTGCACGCCAGGCCATGGTTTTTGGGCAGGTGTGGAAAAGCTTAAAACTGAGTTAGTCCTGGCTGGGGATATTAATTGGTCTTTTTTTATTATTAATTTGTAGAATCTCAGCGGCACGGTGACGAGGGAGCAGGGGATAGTGAACAAGATACTTCCCGTGTGGACCCTCCGGCAGGTCTGGTCGCTCCCGTGTTCTTCTGTGGCCTTGGCCCGCTGCCAGTCAACCCTCACTCCAATGCATGTGAGCTTTGAGTTTGCTCCGAGTACAATGTTTTTTACAAGACGGTGCGATATCGCAGACAAGATACAAATCCGGAGAAGTAAGGGAATAGCTTGGCTCCTCCGTTCCCTGAACATGTGGTTTAGGTCCTCAGAGGACACCGATCTCGGTGCCGGCTGGTAGGCAGGAGAGGGCCGCGACTTGGTTGGTCTGGGCCCGAGGCGAGACAGGATAACGGGTTATAGCAGAGCCCTGGTCGACCCTGGTTTCCCAACGCTCGAGTGCGCGGTCGCGAGGCGACATAGACTCGGAGCGCCGAAGCCCTTCCTCTGAAGAGGCCAGCAGCGGTTGGTCCTCCGTCGAGGGCTTGTTATGGAAGATAGCGGTGAGCTTCATCTGGGTTGAGGGGTTCACTGAGGTAGGGTTAAGAGAGTGGGGCAGTGGGCAGTGTATTGGTTGTGTGTTGTGGCTGTGAGTGTTGCGGCACAGCCAAGGCCGTATTTATGGACACTGGAAGTCGTGTTGGCGCCAACGCAGAACGCCGAGAACGGATACAAAAAATCATTGATGAGAGTCTATTAATCGCCGTGGCTTGGTAAAGTTCTCTTCAGGTAACCATACGTTTTGAACCGGTTGAGCGCACCCGGGGATTCACCAACAATTAAAACTGGCAACCCAATCACCGGTGTGAGGTGTGGCACCTGTCGACATTCCATACCTGCTTCGAAAAGTCAGGGTTAGTTGCCCAGAATGGGCCAAGGTACACGCTTCGCACCAGGCCACAACCGCAAATAAACCCGTGTGTTTAAACAGCGAATATTTTACCAGACGTCTCGCACCGGATAATACGATTGGAAAGACAAATGGAGCAAACAACTGGCGAAAGGGACACAAGCCCACGAGCGGGTAGAAGTCGTTTGCTAGGTCTTCGGTGCGAACCCTCACCCTACAAAAATCTGTGTGATCCCTCGCCCGTAACCTCACTGGCTTTTTGCAAGCCGCAAATTATGCCTCGATTTCGTGTACATCGCTCATCCATTTGGCTACTCTCCAGTGAGTCGCAGGATCAGCAGGAAGGCGACAGCGGTGCAGCAGCCGCATCTGGACTGAGCATGGGCAACCGCCAGGGCAGCTTCGAGACATGGAAGGAAGGCGAGGCGCTGCTAGAGCACATGTCATTCCCTCCCACGGACGAGGAGCTGGCCAACATGCCCACCCTCACCCCCGCACAACTTCCTCCCAAGTACACGCGCTCCAACGCCGGCCGTGTCTTCGTCAACCGCAGCCTCCGGCTCGACCGCATCACCTGGGTCGGCTGTACGCGCCCTCTTACCGTCTGTCGCTATCTGCGTTTATCTGGCGTTGCGTGTACGGTTATAATTTTTTTGATTAACATAATTTTCTTGCTGTGTGTGTGGCCCACGCCGCAGTCGACATGGACTACACGCTCGCAGGTAACCTCCGGCCATTTGCGAGGGAGAAGCTCACCCAAAAAAAGATAAAAGATTTAACATTATTTCGTTGTCATGTAGTGTACAAGGAGCCCGTGTTCGAGGCTCTCACCTACGACATCGCCCTGGAACACATGGTGCAGATTGGTTACCCCGAATCCATTCGAGAGCTCAAGGTACCTCCGCGCTCCGTCTGTGACCCTGTGTCGTGCGTCAAACTTCCTCTCACCGGTTCCCCTTTTGCCGACTTCTCTCCAGTATGACCCTCAGTTTCCTATTCGAGGTCTCTTCCTGGACACCCAGCTGGGCAACTTGTTGAAGGTTGACAGCTTTGGCAATATTATCCTCTGCGTTCATGGCAAGTGCGTACTCCCTATTCGTCCACGAGCGCGCATTGGGTTGCTTCCGGCTGACTCTGCGCTGATGCCAACCTCTTAAAAGGAAGCGCTGGAAGAAGCACAAGATCTACGGCTCCTACCCGGGCGGGCTCATCCACAACGACGAGATCGGCAGGCGCTTCTACCTGCTCAACACCCTGTTCGCTCTGCCCGAGGCCTGCCTCTACGCCGACCTGGTCGACCATCTGGAGCACAAGCAACAGGTACGCTCGTGCTCCCCAGTGGATCTAGATCGTCCATACGCGTAGCCGTTAATGTCTATTTTGTATGTATACTATGTCCGCGGTGTCCGTATGAAGGCCAAGCGCAGAGCTCGAACGGCGTCGCAGAAAAAGGCCAGCCCGTCGGAGGGCGAGAGTGAGAGCGAGCCCGACGCAGTGTCTGACGACGAGGAGACCCTGCACGCCAGCGACGTGGAGCTCTCTTTCAAGAATCTCTTTCAGGACATCCGAACCACCATCGGTGCGCCTCCCCTTCATGTGTGCTACCTGTGCGGTAGGGTTCTCGTGTCTCATCATGGCTTGCTCCACGACGGCCACAAACAGATTACATTCACGGTGAGGAGGAGCTGAAGAAGGTGGTGGTATCGGATATCGCCAAGTACATCCACAAGAACGAGAAGATGCCCGTCCTGCTCGATCGCCTGCGCAAGGGCGGCAAGAAGCTCTTCCTTCTGACCAACAGCGAGTTCAACTACACTAACAGCGTTATGACATACCTCCTCAACGGTGCCAATCCTGAGTACGCTAGCTGGCGGGACTACTTTGGTGCGTTCCTCTCCAACTCGTCTTTCAACTGTGTGCGACCCGAGGCCTGACCTTCCCTCCAATGTCCTCGCCCATCAGACGTGATCATCGTGAACGCGCAGAAGCCGCGCTTCTTCGCTGAAGGCACTACTCTTCGTATGGTCGACCTCCGCACTGGCATGCTCAAGGTGGGCAAGACCACCTCGTTCGAGCCCGGCCAAGTCTACAACGGCGGTTCGCTCGAGATCTTCAACCGGTTCACCAGTAATTGAGCTTCTCTCTCTCAGTTCATTGCCGGTTGCTCTCAATTGTTGGGCCGATGTTTACGTTGCTTTCGACGCGCGTGCAGAGACCACCTCTCCCAATTCGGTGCTGTATGTGGGCGACCACATCTTCGCCGACATCATCGTGTCGAAGAAGGCCCAAGGCTGGCGCAACCTGCTGGTCATCCGCGAGCTCGAAGAAGAGCTCCGCTCCTGGGTATCCTTGGCTCTTTATCATTTGATAATCGTTGTTTTTGCGCGTTGTGTCGTCATCTTACCGGTGGTTGTCTGTTACAGAAGGAGAACCAGGAGAAGTACAACAAGCTCCTCACGCTCGAGTGGGTGCGTGCTGAGATCTTCCGTGGCCTTGACTCGCAATCCACCGAGCCTCCGGACCTGTCACACCTTCGGAAGCACACGCGCGAGGCCACTGCAGAGTTGGACAAGAGCTTCAACAAGCACTTTGGCTCGCTCTTCCGCTCGGGATCCAAACAGAGCTTCTTCTCTATGCAGGTATGTCGTCCCTCTGCGACTGGCCAGGACTGCCTATTGAACGTGTTATATGATCGAAATCACAGGTGCAAAGATATGCGGACCTGTACACGGCTGACTACACCAACCTGCTCAACTACCCGCTATTCTACACCTTCTACGCTCCTCCCTTCTACCTGTCCCATGAGCGCGAGCACGTTTTGTTCTGATGTTGGTGGCGCCAAACACCAAATGAATTTTTTTTATGCATTTCCCGCCAGAAGCAACAAAAAAAAACAAAAAAAAAAACGATCTCCATCGTTGATTACATCGCAAGAGACCATCAGCTTCATTAAATCCATCGACCACGCTACCAACAGTGAGCGCCTACAATTCCTTTGCTTTAAATCTTGAGTGAGAGAGGATGGAAGCTCGGAAAGGAGGACGAGTCTACGTAAAGAAGCCCGAATCCGAATCGGGCCTCGGATTTCCCAAGGCGGCATCTAAGAAAGGTGGCAATCAGACGAAGAAGGGCCAACAGCCTGCATCCAATGGAGGCACCAAGAAGGGAGCTCCGACGGTCAATGGTAATGCGAAGAATGAAGCGAGTGGATCCGCATTGAAGAAGAGTAAGGATGCTCAGCCATCTGCTGTGGAGAAGCTCCCCGTGGCGCAAGTGCAGAAGGAAGAGGAGCCGGAAGAGGAGGAGGAGGCGTCGTGTCTCATCTGCTGCGAGCCCATCGACTACTTCTCCGTGGGTGAATGCGAGCATCGTTTTGTTTGTTCCCAATGCACTCTCCGCCGCCGTGGCCTCTACAAGGAAATGCACTGCTGCATCTGCAAGGTGCCGCTGCGCTCATGGTGATTTGTTGTGAATTCCTCAGTTGAGCCTCGCTCACTCGCTTCTCCCTCCACACCAGCAAGAGCTCGAGAAGACGATCTTCTCGCGTGACAGCACCAAGCCCTTCCGATCGTTCAAGCTCTCAGGCATGCCCTTCGACGAAAGGAGCAACTGCTACTTCGAGGACCAGGCCCACTTTGAGCAGTCTCAGAAGCTGTGGCAGTTTGCCTGCCCGGTGTGTGACAAGGGGTGCGACCACCCGCTCGCTTCGCTCACCAACCTCAAGAAGCACCTCGACAAGACCCATCACATGTTCTACTGGTATGGCCACCGCACCTGTAACCAAGGGACAACGACAACGGCTCACCACGCTCGTTGTGGCTTCGTCTCTCTGTCTCTCCATGATGGCGTCCGACAGCGATCTGTGTCTGCAGCATAGGAAGATCTTCCTGAAGGAGCAGAAGGTGTACACGGCCGCCGCGTTGGAAAAGCACGAGTATGGCGAGGGCGAGAAGGAGCTCGATCAGCATCAGTGGTGCGAGTTCTGCGCGCGTCTGTTCTTTGACAAGGTATCCCTCAATGCCTCACCTCACCACATCTCTATTGTAAGAAAGGTCCACGTTTCCATTTCACATCTATGGTTCGTCGATGCGTGGTGGCGTGCGATAGGACGACATATTTCAGCATCTAATGAAGGAGCACTACACGTGTCACCTCTGCGAGAAGAACGGCATCAAATACCACTACTACAAGGACTACCGGTCGCTCGAGCGCCATTTCCGGCGACAGCACTTCATCTGCGAAGACAAGGCGTGTCTCGAGAAGAAGTTCATCGTGTTCGGCACCGCGCTCGACTTGAGGGTATTTACCTGCCCTGATGCCGGCTCACACTCCATCGCTCTCTCCTAAGCGAGCGTATGTTCGTTTCTCTTTGGTCGGGACAGGCGCACGACCTTAAGTTCCACATGCAAGAGCGCGGCCTGACCCGAGCGGAGATAAAGCAAGCCCAAAAGCTCGAGATTGGCCTCTTCTTCGAGAAGCCGCCCGCCGCGGACAGAAAGCAGCGCGGACGGGAGGACCCCGTGGTGGTCTTCAATCCCATGCTCTCCCATCCGCCTCCGCGTGCCCCCGCCGAGGGTCTGGGCCCCACCCCGGCTGCTGCCGGTGCGTCTATATGCATCCCTGTGTGGTGTGCGATGTGGGATGTGAGTGTGCGCTTTGCTGTGGTGTTGACCGGAGTCTTGGTTGGCGCAAAAGCTGCCCAGGCAGAACCAAACACGCGCAGCCGAGCGGAGCTGCCGAGGCCCAGATACGTGGATAAGAAGAAGGAAGACGACGCCGACAAGGGTGATGGCGCAGAGAAAGAGACGAGCGAGAGGGCCACAGCGCCTACCGTCCAGTTCCCGCCGGAGCCGACGAGCGAAGACGAAAGGCGGACGAGGAACGCCGCGTTGGTGGTGAAGATCAGGAGCGCCATCGGGGAGTCCGAGTTCCCCAACTTCAAGCAGCTCTCCGTGGACCTCCGGCAGGCGCGCATCACGCCGGCACAGTACTACCAGAAGTATCTGCGGCTCTTTGGCCTGTACCACGGGCCGCTGCTCTTCCCCGAGCTGGTCTCTCTGCTTCCCGACACCGTGCTGCGGTCGCAGCTGACCACCATCCACCGACAAGCCGTGGCCGAGGGCCAGGTCGAAGCACACCCCAAACAGGAACCGCCCGCCAAGCCACAGGAGCCGCCGCAGCAGCCGCGCGAGGTACCATGCGCTTTCTGCTTCTGTAGCACCGTGTGCCCAAGGTGCTCATCTGATGGCGATGTGTATGCGCCGATGGTCGCAGGCGTCCCATGCGGCGCCGGTTGCGCGAGTGGCGAACTCGAACGGGCCCGGCCGAGGGGAGCGAGAGGGTGGCAAGCCGCCTCAGCCTACCACGAGGCGGCCGGACGGTGCCTGGGGCACCGGACCGCCCCTCCGCGGAAGGGGCGGGCGGGGCGGAGCGGTGGCGTCTCCCGATGACTTCCCATCGCTGCCCCCGTCGAACTACGTTGACGAAGATGCCGAGCTTGCTCGATTGCTCCAGGACAAGCTCAACCACCAGCAGGGTCAAACGTACGTTGTTTAGACTGCTCTGTCCCATCGGCTTGTGGCCGGGAGCTCACCCGCCTCCCCCTTTGCGTGCGGTGTTTTGTCGGTGGCGCTGGTGCAGGCAGAAAGGAAAGAAGAAGTCGAAGAAGGGCCAAGTCCTGCTGCGCTTTGGATAACGGCGGCCGTGGGGGGAGGGAGCGTTATGGCCCCAATGCCTCCCTCTCCTCGCACAGTGGCCGAAGGTAGATCCGAGCGCAAACGTTTCCGGACCAAGTTTCGACCCCTATTTATTTTTATTTCCTTCCATTTTTTGATCAAACAATGGAGCAAACCCTCCTTGCGCTTCTGATTGATGGACGGAGGCTTGGCGAGACATGACTTCAGTACATCGACTGGGCAGCGGGTGGGAGTACACACATACACACACGCGCGCACACACACAACACCTATCTCCCGAGGTGACTCCTATCCTAATTGGGAGCCTTTGGCCTGCCTGTGGGGAGGAAGGCACCGAGGTTGGTTATTATCAATGTGATCGCATCTGGCCAAGTGTCTTCAAAGTCTTACTACGGGGGAAGGCTGGGTGCACATGGCAATGTACAATGAGTGAGCTTGGAGCACGCGGTGTACATCCCGTGAGCGCTACGTAGAGAAAAGGTCGGCGCGTAAAGCACTTGGACTCAAAAACAAGAGATGCGCAGAGCAGGGGCGAGCTTGCGGGCACAGCATCGAGGACGTACCGCTCGTATGCTACACTCGACAACTCTAGCACGTAAGCCCTACTCATTGGACAAGGAGCCAGCTATCGCTACTAGTTCGGCAACGGAGGACTTGATGGTTTGGAACTGTGCGGATTTCTTCGCTTCGGGCAGCACGCAAGCGATGGAGGAGGTAGCCGGTCGGAAGATGGAGGATGTACCTCTAGCCCTTATCATCGCCAACTCGGCCATCCCCAGGCACAACCGCTACTTCCCGTTTTTGTGGTCTAAAGGTGCAGTCCAATCTTGTGGAGCATCAAAATTCAATCACCATCTTTTGAGCGCTCACCGGCGTTGTGCAGCTGGCATAAAGGTGTGTGCTGATGGAGGTGGCAATCGCATCTTTGCCTACGACAAGAGGAGGTGCACCACACTGTCACAGCCCTTACCGCTTCTCCGCTCTCACAACGGTTTCATCAGGTTCGTGCCGGACATGATAACTGGCGACATGGACTCGCTGCGACCATCCGTCATGGAGTACTACCGCAGCAAGGTCTCTCTTCTCATCGTGCAGCGGTCGCGTTGACGGTAGTGGCTCACCATTTTGCCCTGCTCCGCGCGTTTCTCCCTCTCCTCGTCATGTTGATCGTCACAGGGGACGGTCATCGTTCAGAGCCGCGACCAAGACACGACCGACCTGGAGAAGTGCCTCCTGCAAATCAAGGACATCGAACAGCAGAGAGGACAAACGGTACCTCACCACCAATGCCTCTGGCACTTGCAGGGACTCTTTTCTCATCGTTGGGCTCGTTTCTCCGACATCATCAGTTCACCAACTTGTGCGTGGTGGGCGGTCTCGGCGGCAACTTCTCACACGAGCTGGCCAACGTGAACATCCTCTACAAGTATCGCCAGCGTCGCATCTTCCTCCTCTCTGACCTCAATCTGGTACCTTCGCCTCTCCTTGCACTTGTGAGTCATTTATGATGAGGTTGTCATCGACGCCGAGAGCTCTCACCGTGGCGGTTCGCGCCGGTTTGTGTTGGATCAGACCTTCCTGCTGGTGCCGGGGCGCCATGTCATCCACACCAACATAGCGCCGCGGCCTCAGGACAGGCGACGCATCTTCTGCAGCCTGGTGCCCCTTGGCACCCCGTGCCGGTCCATCACCACCAAGGGCCTCCGGTGGGATCTCGGTACCTCTCGCTCTCCACTCTTCCTTTGCGCCTGCTCCCTCACCGCCGTCTCTCCCTCTCTTCTGCTCGTGTCTCAAGCGCTGGCGTCGATGGAGTTTGGCGGGCTGGTTAGCACATCAAACGAGATGGCGGCGGAGTCAGCAGAGGTGGAGGTGTCCGACCCGGTGCTGTGGACATTCGATATCCGACCCGAGGAGGAGGAGCGACGCACGCAGCAGCTGCTCGCCGTCGAGGATCACGTGGAGGACATACGCGCGCACGCCGTCGACCACCGGGTGGAGATACTGCGCAGCGACGTGTGCGGCTGCTTCCACTGCCTGGCCACCTTCTGGCCGAGCGAGATAAAATCGTGGGTAACGCTGCCGCCGGTCGACGTCGAAGCTGCGGTGACGGCGAACAAAGGCGGAGGCCCTGCGGCCGCTGAGACGGCCGTGTGCCCCGCGTGTAAGCGCGACTCCGTGGTCGTGGGCTCATCGTCGGGCTTCGCCATTACGCCAGAGCTGTTGCGTCGAATACAATCGATGTCCCAATGAACCTCAAGCTAACATTTGCTTATTTATAGATAGCTCCTTCAGTTCCATAACCTTTCCATCTACCATTGGAGGAGCTCCACCAGTGCACTTGCAAATGTCAGCACTGCACTGAGATGAGTTGCCAATCCAGAAGTCATCTGTTGTTTCATTGCTGTCTAGATGTACTGCAATTCCACAGAAGTTGAAGTTTTTACAGTTGGTGCACTGGTTCTGCTCTGCACAAGGCACACACAAGTTTAGTAGTCAGTGAGTGAGCTGTCTTGAGGCACAGCAAGTTGGGGATGTGGGGACAGTCCATCAAAGATGGCAGTACCACAGGCAACATGCTTGCTTCATGCAGCTCAAAGGGATCAGCCCATTCTCTAATCTCAGCTGCTGTGCACAGAGAACCACCTCTATTTTCAAATGAGAGGTCCTGTCATTTTAAAATTGATTTTGATTTCAAGATTTAGCTCCTCAAAATAGGTTTTAACTCCAAATCTCCCATTTTGCAAAGATTAGAATACTTTTGGTGAAAAATGCAAACTCATTTTCCAAAGATTACAAGTGATTTTTTTATTGCATATTAAAAAATGTCAACTTATATAACCACCATAACCCATGATACAATGCATACTGTGGCCACTTCTCCAACAGTAACAACAAGTATCACTTCGGACTGCAAGGCATTGAGTTGGCAGTAGGGTGTCATGAAGCACAGTTTTTTAGACATGTGGAGGTCATAACAGTACTGGTGGTTTTGGGTAAAGATGTTGTAGTTAGAAGCAGTCAACAAGGTCAGTCATCCAGCCCCCATCACCCTTACTCTGTGATGAGCATTAAGATTGCAGAATCTGCAGCAGCTCCATCATGGTGGCTGGTCACTGGTGAATGGTGCAAATCAAAAACATACAACATTGACTATCAGTGGCACCTTCAAGAAACATGACAGCTGTCTGCCCAAATGCTGCTGCTTGCACACAGAACACAATGGCTCTGCATTTTCTTCATCTCCTTCACTCATGTGTACACGGTCCCCATTGATTTTGTCATGAACCAACTGTTGCAAGTACCCTGCTGGCCTGTGCTCTGAATTTTTGGGCCAACTCTCATGCATGTCCAAAAGTTGCTTTTGTAGTGCAGGTCTCATGTGGTTGTTCAGGTCAAGTGAGACATCAGCATACATCATCACTCCATAGGTAATGGCAACAAGCTGACCAGGTGGAATGACCCATCATCATCTTCCTCAAACCAGTTGAGGAAGATTTGGGCCCTTGTAGTGCACTTCACCAAGCCAAGCCAAACACTTCCTTTTTCACCAGACACTGCTATTATGGCACCATCACCAGGCTTATCAGTGGTGAGATCACAGGTGGCCTTGCCTGTCAGGGCGAGGCCAGCACAGTAAGGTGGGTCAAGAGGCTCAGCAGGAATAGTATCATGGGCTTCCTTGGTTTTCAGCTGCACACTTCCATCATCACCATGACAACCTGTCATCTTTATAGGGTGCATGAACAAGTCCTACACTTTCAACATTGAGTGTGAGCTTGGTCAGGATATTATCAAGATCCTGAAACTGCAGGCCTATGAGAAAAACAGTGGCATCAAGAAGTGGAGCCCCTCTTGGACACCTCTATTTCCTCAAGCCATTCAACCAAGTATGCCCCATCAACACTTGTATACTCAGTGTCTAAACTATGTGCACAAGCTTTCAGCTCCAATCATTCACCAGAAAAGCACAAGAAGCACTGCCAGAGCACCCACAATTACAACTTTCAGGAGAAGCACAGCAGCAAGAACAGGGAGAGGACTCCTTCCCCATCAAGGGAGAAGGATGCTCAGGGAAGCAAGTCCCAAAAGCGCCATTCATCTTCCTCTTCTTCCTATTCTTCCTACAAGCACTGTGATAGGGAGGAGGAAGATCTCTTCAACAAAGACAAGCCTGAGACCTCCCTTTCTGAGGACTCTGACCACGATATGCATAATATGACTTTAACTCAATTTTATACATCCAAAATTAGAATACAAAATCAATTTTAACATGACTGGACCTCCCATTTGATAATGGAGGTGGTTATGAGTAAAGCAGAAGATATGTGGGCATGAGGTGCCCTTCACACTTTTGATATAAGGGTTCAGCCAGGTCATTAATGACCAACATTCAAGCAAGAAAAGGGGTGAATGAATATTGTTGGAGTACCAAGTGTTGAGCCCTTGCACAAAGTCATCCACAGCAGTAACATCTGTAGACAACCTCCCCATTCACAAGGTATCATTGTTTCAGAAATTAGCCATCTTGTTTTCTGAAATACCATTGGTGCTCCTCAATCCCTTGCTAATTATGGTTTCAGGAGTTGAAACTGGTTGTGAGTCCTCAACTATTGACTCCTGGAAGAAATAATGGTCAGTTCTATTGGTTGGATGGTTTTGCCATAGTGTATGTGTATGTGATGTCATATTTTATCAAAATATCATACCTGTTCCATTTGCTTTTTTTGTTTGGCAAAGAATTCCTGCAAATGGTTAACATCAAATTAGATATGAACTGTCAGATATCAAAAAAGGGAAGGTGTAAGTACTGTGCACATATTTTGTAGAGCACCAAGGGTCTTGCTGTTAAGGTCCCTCACCTAAAGCTTCTTCCACTAGGGTTGCTGCAGCATCCAGCACTTTTGGGTCTCTGTAGCTTGTCCTTCTCCATGTTGTTTGTCTGGTGCTGGGCAACTATGAGAAATGATTTTGGCAGCCACTCCAACTTATAAGGCCCCAGGGCAGCCAATCAGAATTTTTGCCAATTGGAGTTTAGCTGTCATCTGAGTTTCCTACCTTGTTTCATTGCGTTTTTTTCTGTTTTTAATTGGTTAACCATAGTTTGTTGTTGCATTGAGGCATTTGCATATCCTGGCAAAACACCTCCAGCAACAGTTACCACAGACAGGTGTCTACAGTTGGGATTGTGTAAGGAAATATTGGGGAGTGAAGAAGGCCAATGATGATTAAATGTAGACTATCTAAAACCCACAGCCAGAAGCATTTGCAAACTCAGAGTTTGTCTGCATGTATTGATGCACACCAACCAGAAAAATGGCAACAAAAAGCTGGAGCGGCTGGAGCCCAAGACCAGTGTGGCTGGCAAGAGGGAGAGGTTGTGGTGGCACATGGGAAAGAGATTGCAGCCATGGTGAGACTGTGGTGTTTGAGAGAGGTTGAGACAATGATGGCACATGAGAGGGCAAGACCATCCAATGCTCACCCCCAAGAAAGGAGTTTTTTCTCCTCCTGCAGGCCTCTCCACAATGGAGCTTAAGTGCCACCATGTGGCCTGGACTCAAAAAAAAGAGCTGAAATGCAGGCAGATTGAAGATGTGAAGAAGATCATTGAGGAGGTGGAGCAGCATGAGATGTTGCACACCTTGGCATCTGTGGAGAACAAGTGTGAGATTTGGGAGCAAATGGAGGCAAAACAAAAAGAGTGTGCACTAGTGCAAGATCAATGGCTTCAAGACTGGCCAGACAAGGTTCATGCTTCTCCATCTTACTCTTTACCAGCTTGCAGCTCACAGTGTGTAGGTCAAAGAAGAGCATGACATCAGATAGGAGCTCACAGACCTACTCAAGATTACATGCACCACACTGCTCCACTACCTCAAGAATGAGCGACTTTGCCACACCATAGACCTGATGGTGGAGCCCTTGCCCTCACACCTCAGCTTCACCCTCTCACGCTCCCACACACCATCACAGCCTCACTCTCACTCACACACATCACAGCCACAGCTCTCACCTTTACTCTCCTCTCTCCTACACACACAGCCTCACCATGTCTGCCCTTTTGTGCTCCCACACAGCCACATCACATGGCCTTGCAGCCTCAACCTCTCTCACACACCACAGTCTCACCATGGCCACCACAACTCCTGCCCTCTCGCTGGCCACACTGGTCTTGGGCTCCAGCTGCTCCAGCTGCGCCAGCTTTTTGTTGCCATTTTTCTGGTTATAAATTTGCATCACAAAATGTAGACAAACCCCAAGTTTGCAAATGCTTCTGGCTGTGGGTTTTGGATTAGTCTACATTTAATCATCATTGGCCTTCTTCACTCCCAACATTTCCCAGCACCATTGCCATTCACAGACCGTCCCATGTTGCCATCCACTAAGTGAGAGTGCAAATCCTCATTCCACTGCTTCAGCAGTATCTTTTCTCTGCTTTCTCAAGTGTACACCACTCACAAGCCCCATGCAGGCGTCTGATAGGTAATCATGTGCATGCAGTACCTTGGTTTTTGATTTAAATCATTTCTTCTCTTCCACCAATTTTGCTCACATTTTGATGATGCCATTCCATTGTGTATGCATACATGGTCCACATTGGTTTTGTCATTGGCTGTTCTGTGACCAGTTGGGATGCTCAGCAATGACAATGAATCAATTTACCCCTGCTATAACCAGAAGACACCACCAACAAGACCCCAGCACAAACAGTGCCCAATGCAGTAGAGCAAATTATGCCACTGATCTTGAACAAGCGATGCTGCGGCAGACTCTGCCTGGGCATGTTTAACACTGCCATTATACAAGCTTGCAGGATATAAAATCTCAGCATGTCACAGGCAGCGTCACACCAATGGTTGAGGCCACTTATAAGCCAAATGTATTTTATGGATCACCAGCCACGTATAAGCCAGATGTACCATGTCAACCATAAGATGAGTTACAGGTACACCACATTCAATACTACATTAAACTGACATGGTGCTAACCATATTGTCTGAACACAGACTTCAGGTGCCAGTGAGGTTGAGGAACCCTTACAAGAGGGAAGTGCTGAGGATTCAGCCCTCTTCATGTTATTGTGTACACCTATCCATCACATACATGTACACAGTCACTAGTGAGTTGTTTTGGTACATTTCACAGCTAATAATACTTTACTCTCAGCCAATAGATGAGGAGCTTAGTCACATTCCAAAGGAAAATCTTCTGTGTCGTTACAGTGAACTCCTTGAAAAGCACATCCAGTTGAATGCAGAACTGATTGACATTGGGCACATGACCAAGGCTAGGTCCCTTCATCCTGTTACAGCACAGGGATGGCAAGTGCTGATCAAGTCCTTCAACGAAATGGCGTTCTAACCATGGACAAGCTCTTGGTGCAGCCACTTTGCAAGGAGGAATGCATGCTCAATGATGGAAAGCCGGAGTATCTGGTCATCAATGGCAACCATTGCATGGATGCTGCCTGCACAGCATATCCTGGCCAGAAATTTCTGGTTATGTGATATTGCTGACATATGCCCCTGGTTGTTACCCTATTAGGATCTCTTACCATTTTAACAAAGGAGTGAGTGACAGTGATGCCAGGCTACTTGCCTCATATGGAATTTGAGCCAGCCTGTGACTGATCTGTGTGACAAGATGAGACAACTACTTAAATGTGTTACCCTCACAACATTGGCTTGATGTTGTGATCTGTGATGTATTGGCTGACCTTACACCCTGCCTTTGGGACACAACAAGGCTAAACCAGCTGATGGCCTGACCACCTTCAATTGGCGTGGTATGTGCCCATGCCTCATCCTTATGTTCTATTAAACTTATCATTACTGGTGTGCAGACACCTATGGCGTGGTAATGACAAATCCCATTGAGATGGGTGGGCTGATCTCTCTGCTCACGCATCAGCACAGCCAGTGGCAGCTTCTATGAATGGTCTTGGGCACTTTACTGAATGTGTGCCCCAAGCTGAAGGAGGAGTTCAACAAAATGGTGTGTCATCATTGTGCAGTGATATTGTCAGCTTTGTTTTATGTAAAGTTTTCACCTATCATTATATTGTGTATGTGTATGTGACCATCTAACCCTCCATATATTCTTTAGGTATGTGATGTTACTTCCAGCTCTATATGTCATCTTTATAGGGCGCCTGTACAAGTCCTACACTTTCAACATCGACTGGTCAGGATATCATCAAGATCCTGAAACTGTGGATAGCCTTCTCTTTTTCAGCAATGCAACTTACAGTGCAAAATGGATTGGTGCTTTAGATCCAATTTCCTCTAGCCAGAACACCACTCCTCTGCAATCCCAACTTTGTTTAAGTGTACAACTTCAAACGTCTTCCACTCTGACCACGGTATGCTGCTGCCCAATACATCTTCCATGTATTACTTTTCACCATGTATGCAAAGCTGACAATATCACCCCATACACATACACAATGCCAGGAACAGCCTTTGCACCCACCTTCTTCAGAACCTATGTGCAAGCTTTCCTGTTCAAGCTCTGATCATACCTCCAAGCACTGCCAACTTGTGCTGTAGCAGGTTGCCATACTTCTGGGCCAAATTGCTCTTCGCTGCCCCAATCACACTGTCCAACAGTTTCTCAACCCACCTTCACATAGGTGGCATCCAGGCTTCATGCTCAAGGTCTGCAAGCCTGGTTGCACAGGACTTCTCCTCCTGCACAACTTTCCACTGCATGTGTGAGAAGCTGGTGAATATCTGCACTGTGCTGACCAAGTGTTCAAACTGGGTCACCAGTGCCATACATGCCTCTGCACTCACCTCTGCCTGAGCTTCCTCCTCCTCCAGCTGTTCCACCTTCACCCTGGCCAGGTCATGATTGGTGTGGTGGATCTCCTGCTCCAAGTTGGCAAGCTTGGTCTTGAGTGCGCTTTTGCTGAGTAGCATCCTAACCACCAGCCACCTTGGCACTGCTCTCTCCTGCCCTGCAACTTCCATCAAGCCCTGCTCCCCACCATTGTCAACACCATCAACATCATCACCACAAACCCCCAGGCCCCAAGAGCCCTTTAAAGAAGCAAGTGATGAGACAGAGAAACATACAGGTCATGGTTTTTTGTGTCTTGCTGGGGCAGTGTGTTCTTCTGCTCTTGTTGGCACAGACTGGCATGCCCAGTGTAATAGACTTGGCATGTTGTCCTGACGCTGTAGGCATCAGGATGCCAGGAGTTTTCTGACCACTTGGATAGGCGGTGGCCACAAGGCGCCAGACCCTCAAGAACCAATGTGGCCAGCTGCAAGCCATCAACCAAGCTGACCCTGGCTGTATTGTGAATGTGCTTGCTTTGCCTCTTGTGTCAATAAAATAGACAATTTTACAAAAAATCCTGCATGAGCTCAGGCTACTGGCCAGCTGGCCTGACAGGATGATTTTGGTGGGACGGTGGAAGGATCACCAAGCCATCCCACACCTTCCCCTCTCCTTAGCAGAAAAAACCCTATTCTGTCTTCTTATATTTGAAATTTCTCTGACAACAGTGTGGTTGGTCCACACTTGCCAATTATAACTATAAAGCAGGGGAGGGGACCAACTCTACCTTTTTCTCTCTTTTTTATTTCTAAAGAGACACTCAAACAGCTCAAGGCACAGGTGCCCTCCCACCTAGTCAGTCTTTTGAGATATATACTGTGAGTGTGCTCCCTCCCCAAGTCAGGCACAGGTGCCCTCCCACCCAGTCAGCCTGATCAGGGAGAAGCAGCAGCCCTTGCTGTGGCAGCCCCCCCCCCCCAAACAAATCCCTCTTGTCTCCTCAAAGGTATGAAAATCCCCCTGCACCCTCTCTTGCCTTCACCACACCCCACTCACCCCTCCTTGCCAGGTGCTGTGCTCTGCCCTCTCTGCAAACCAACCAATTGGTGGCCTTGTTCACATGCTGCTCATCTTGCTGGCATCATTCTACATGGATGCCCAGTGGTCCCTGCAAAGAGTGACAAACTTCACCTCCTCCATGAGGACAATAGAATTGCTAATGATAAATACCCACCTACACCTACACCCATGACTTGCAAATTTCTAACTTTGTCAACAATTATGGTGTCACACCTCCACCTTCTTGACCTTCTCATCATCAGTGTAGAGTCTACAGCACATGATATCCCCTCTTCACTGGCCATCTTCCTTGGGCCACCCTCTCATCCACCTCCGTAGAAAAGGAAAAATGGCACACCATACATCCCCCTACTGACCCCCCCAAATTGTCCCCCATTCCCCTCTTGTTCAGAATTCTGTGCAGCTTTTCTCAGATCTTGGTGGTGTCTGGGAGCAGTGATCTGAATGGAGCACAATTCCCAGTGTCTACCAGTCTTGCATACTGTCCTGTATCCCACCACTACGCACGCCACTTCCCGCCACAGAGAATAAAAAAGGAGCAAAAACCGGACACGAAAGCGAGGGAAAACAGAAACGCAGGCAAGATGGAGCCGCAACAGCGTGGTATGGCAGACACTACTTGCGCACTAATCCGCATTGCTTCGCACAAGGAGGGATGATGTCGAAGGATGCTCCGAAGATCGGCTGCCAGATGCCCTGCCCCAAGAAGAAACGAGGGATGATGGGGCCAGAGCAAATGTTTGCGTACAGGGGAGGAACGCTCGCTCTGATTCGACAGCGACTCGGATTGAGCGAGCGATTGACAACAAGAGCTGAGATAATCTGTGCAATTTTACTTCATTCGTTTGAGATGAGCGAGGAGGCGGCGCTGGCACTTCTGCGCAAACAGAGGCTGCCGCTATGCAGGGGAGCAATGGTTAAGGTGAAGGAAGCGATAGCTTGTTCAGCAGAGGAGGAACCCATGGGTCAGACGACTAACAGCATGCACGAAGCTGCGCTGTCTGAAAGCTCGCTCGGTCTCATCCCGCTCGAGTGCTTGATGCACATTGTGTCGTTTCTTTCGACCGAAGAGGTACGCTAAAACCGCGGCTGCTGTTTCGCCCTCCTGCCTACCTCACAAACAAGCGGTGGCGCCATTTGCAGATCTTTTCTTTGGCCGCGACCTGCTGTGAGCTTCTCGATGTCATCCTTGCCGATCAGCGTACGCCGGGCCCTCACTCTACACAACCGAACTTGCACTCACCGTGCACGACAGTCATGTGGAAAAGGCTCTACGCGAGGCACTTTGGCGGCCCACTGCTGCCCGCCGATGATGGCGAGATGTGTTGGCGAACGCTGATGCTCAACAGCGTCAAGCAAATGCAGGCTACTGGTTCTCGAAGACGGATCGGTAACAGGCTGTACTGGGCCGGTACGCAGCGCCCTCCTCCTAATTGCGTGGTGGCTCACTTTTTTTCTTCGTTCTTTCTACGCTTAGCCTCGCACGGCCATTTGGCCTACATACAGATGGGGCTCCACCAGCGCAAGCTGTGGCCGGATGAACAGGTCCAGCGAGAAATGCTGTCGCGGTACACCCAACCAACCTCCTGCGCTTGCAATGCGAGCTTCGTTCTCGACACGGCCTCATCGTGCCAACATCCTTTCTGAACGATAGGGCTGCCGAAGCGGGGCATGCGCACGTCGTTCGAGCGCTCATCCCGGTCATGGTGAAGGCAGACCAACAGGCCTCGGATGCCAATAGAGCGATCCACATTGCCGCCGTCAACGGCCACACGTGCCTACGCCTGCCCTACCTCCCTGTTTTGCCACTTTCTTCGACTGTTTTGCCGCCTCAACACGCGTCGCACACGTTTCAGTGACGTCGTACAGGCCCTGCTCGAATTTGACAAGGAGATGGTCAACGCTGTGAACCACTTTGGCACGACGCCGCTGCACTTGGCCGTCTACGCCCGAAAGGCCGACACCGCCGCCTATCTCCTCAAGCACGGGGCCGCGGCCAATGCATGCGACAGGGAGAGGGTCACTCCTCTCCACAACGCCGTAGCAAACGGTGCCTCGACTCTCCCGCCGTCCCCTTGCCTCGCCCGCTTGGCCTCACCACAAATGGCGGCGTGCAGGCAGCCATGACCTCTTCTGGTTGCTGGTCGCGTACGGCGCCCGTTGCGACGTATTGGACAAGGATGGAGATACGCTCATAGACTGGGCACGCTTCTTCAAGCACAGAGACATGGAGGAACCCATCGCCTGCGCCCTCACACAGGCCCGCGCCCGCGCAAAGTAGCATTTCCCATTTCTTTTGTCCTTTTTCGCCGCGAGTGCAAAAAGAAATGGTCAAGAAATTCAGAAAGACCAGAGACTTGCATTTTACTCAATTATTGGAGAGGATGTCGAGCGGACGAAGCGTGCCCGATTTCAACGATGCTGACTTCAATACGGAGGATCCCGTGGCCTATCAGATGGCGATCAGGCAGCGCGTGATTGAGCACATGGTCGCGACCGAGGAAATGGCCGAACTGCAGACCCAGCTGTCCCACTGCTACTTCAGGGAGGGTGTGAATTATCGCAAGAAGTGCCGCCCTCTGGCTGAGGTATGCGCTGAGGCTGTTCTCCTGCCTTTTCTCGCCCTCCACATCTCATTGATTCATTGATATATTAGGAGTACATTAAGAGGCTAGAGAAGTGGAAGGCCTACGTCCCTCCTGAGGTGACTGCTTCTTATTGCTCGTTGTCGTTGCGCTGTGCAGCATTTCACTTTATTTCTCTTCCAGGGCGAGGAGACCGACAGCGTCGTCAGGATGCGCTCCTGAAAAGCGCACGCCGAGCAGGCTAGCGGCTTTGTGTTGTCCCTCGAGTGTTGCCGAGATGTAAAGAGATTAAATCGCCTTCACCGTAGGATTTACCTCGCAATTGGGCGGGAACCAAAACAAGAAACGGAAGAAAAGAAACACAAAATTGACCATCAATATGGCTGCGGCAGATGCCACCCTTTCGCCTCTGCTTCCTGTTGTGGCCAGTGAATTGCCGGAGGGTGTGGAGATCCGCCTCGTTGACCCTACTGCTCCCAAAGATTCACTTAAGGATGAGGACAGAGGCCGTGGAGCCTTCTCGCTACGATGCTCCCCCGCCGGTGCCGCGGTAATGAAGGAACTGCCCTTTGTTGCGGTGCAAGATGTGTCGAATAGGCACAGGGCCTGGACGTGCAGCAACTGCTTCACCTTCCTTCAATCGCTAGAGGCCCAAATTAAATGGCATCGAAGGCAAATCGAAGCGGTTCTCGGGTGCGTAGCAGCAGTAGCCATTCCTCTCTTCTTCATTCTGCACCTTCTTCCAACCGCGCTCTGTCCTCCCGCGTCTTGTCAGAGAGGAGGAGGACGAGGACGAAGTAGCGCCTCTGCCGGAAGGCGTTCTCCTCCGGACCCAAGTCGTCGAGTGTTGGCACGCCTGTGGAGAGGTGGCCGTCCCTCCCTCCATTTGTGGTCTCTCCCCTGGGCTGTCGCTGACGGCTGCCCCCCCCCAAAGATGTACTGTAGTGAGAGCTGCAGGGACGAGGCCTACGCGGCTCATCACGAGGCCCTCTGCGTGGGTCGCGTGGACTCTGAGCTGCATCCGCTCGTCGTGTTCAAAAAGCACGCCGTCGAGCACAACGAGCTCTTCCTCCTGGCCGCCCACGTCGTCGTCCGCATCTTCAACGTCATCCGTATGCACGCACACCTCACCTTTTCGTTCCTTCTCCCACTCTCTGGCCTCTGACATGTGGGCCGTTGGCACAGGCGCCACCGGCGGCGTGGATCTGGGCTACGCGCGTCGCTTCATGGACTCGTTTTGTCATCGGCCTTGGCTCGAGGTCATCACTGCCGCCCGCCACTCGCGGAAGGCGGCCGAACAAGACCACGGTGACGACTACGGCGACGACGATGACGACGATGATTTCTCGCCAGAGATGCTGCAGCAGCTGCTTGACGAGTCCTACACCTCGCTGGCCATGGCCCTATTCCTCCCTCCCTCACCCTTCTCCACCGAAGGTACTCCTTCATGCGTTCGCCAGCGACGCCCTCTCTTCTTTGCCCAATGCAGCGGACCCGCCAATCGCGGCGACTCACACGCGCCGGGTCAAGCCAAGGGACCGCTGGCCGAGCTGTTCACTCCTGATTTCTATTCGCATCTCCTGGGGCTCCTCGAGATGAACCAGAACGCCATCCGCATCGTCTCGCCGCTTCAGACCTACGCCACGCTCCTCCACGACCACCTCTTTCCCTCGTGCGCTCACAGCCTCCTCCCCCACCACCACCCATCCTCTTCTCTTTCCCAACCTTTCGTCGGCAGTTGCCGGGAGCGCACGGGCTCAGGTTTCGTTGTGGGCTTTTTTTTGGCCCGTACAGGGAGGCCGAACCGCGTGAGGCCGTTCTCGATGAACTGGGCAACGAAGAGATGCCGTCATTCGCCGATGCCCACGCGACGCGATCCATTTGGGAAAGGCTGAACGCCACCTCGGAGCTGCTCGTGCGTGTTGAGGAGGTGCACAATGAAGACGACGTGGGTGAATGCGCTGATGAAGACGAAGACGAGGACAATGATTCTGGCCATCACCATCACGCGCACGATCAAAGGGGGAAAGCGAAGCATCATGAAGAGGAGGAGGATGAAGTAGACAGCAAGGGCAAGGGCAAAGCATTGGGCACGGAGCCTGAGGAAGACGAGGACACCAAGCCGGTGGAGCTCTTCCCGCCATTCGAGGGTTTCGGGCTCTTCCCCATCGCCGCCATGATGAACGTATGCTCAAAACTGCATTGCGCGCGCGCACACACACACACACACACACACACACACACACACACACACACACACACACACACACACACACACACATTAGACTGGACAACAAGCAACTGACAGCGCACTTCCTCCCAAACAGCATTCGTGCGAGCCCAACACGCAAGTCAAGTTCGGACGCAATCGGGAAGCGGTGGTGGTGGCGCTGCGCGACATTGCCGAGGGCGAGGAGCTGACACACAGCTACATAGAAAACGACCGACCACTGGCCGAGCGACAGGCCGATCTCCTCGAATACAACTTCGTCTGCCAGTGCGCGCGGTGCCTCAACGAGACCACCGCTTGATCAGTCGCCTCCCCAATCCGAAACATGGCCTCACAAGGCAGGGCTTGGACAAACTATTGACAAGCTTTTGCATGATTGATTGGGGGAGGGGGCTTAGCGTTTTGGTCTCTCGCGCGTGCCGTTGCTTCGACGCTTCTTCCCGCTTGGCGCTCCTTGCTTCGACTGTAGCGGTTGCTGGGGGTGGGCGTCGTCCACCTTTTCGCGCAACAGAGCGAGCAGGCCACGAAGCGGCGAAGGATATGACTCGTGAAGAGAAGAGGGGAGGAACTCCTCACGCGGCTGCGGAGGCGATGTTGCCGGTCGGCTGGGCGGAGACGAGAACAGGAGCGAAGGGAAGATGGAAGGGATCGAGGGAAGTAGCGGCGGTACTGCCGTGAGACGGTCGGCCGAGGGGAAGGGCGACGCCTGAAGATGAGGGGAAGGCCCAGACTGGAGGTGGGTCGTGGACAACCATCGGTTCTGCTGCCAGGTTGCAGTCGAGTCGTGCGTCAGGCGAGTCCTCTTGCCCAGCGTCGTCATGGGGTGAGGCGGTGGCACCATATTCGCCATTGGGAAGTCGTCGGACGACGAATGCAGAAGCGGGGAGGACAAGGGTGGCCCCTGGTGGCTGTGCACGGCGGCTGCGGCGTCGGGGCATGGCGACGGAGGCGAGGCCGCCCAGGTGGTGTGGACAGCATCGAGCGGCAAGGGCAGCCGGTGGGCGCTGTTGTCCTTTAAAGGCCCACCCACGCCCGTGACGTTTGGCACGGCGTGGGTACCCGAGTTACGTAACTCCGTGGAACGAAAAACGGTAGCCGGGACTGGGCAGGCCTGCGCTCCGCCAAACACGGCCGTGATGCACTGGTGGAGCACCTCCTCGGAACCGCCCAACTCCTTGCACGCCTGCTCCTGTGTAAGCACACAAAGCACAGCCAGGAAATGCAGCACACGGGCTGGATTGGATCTCGTAGAGGGCGACGCACATGAATCATCTCCATCACCTTGAGCTGTAGCCCTACCGGGTTGTGGGCATACTTGCGCGAAATGACGCTGGTGGTGGGGTGAGCCGAGGCCGAGCCCAGGTACTGCGTGTGAGAAAAGACCTCTATCGGATTGGTCAGGACTGCCATCTCTGCCAGCGGCCCGAGGTCGAGCGACGGGCACTTGGGTGTGAAGCGGAGGCAGAACTTGGTGCCCGAACGTTGTTGAGAGGTGGTGAGGAGCTTTAGCTTCTTGAACGTCGCTGTGTAAACGTTGTCGTTCCACCCGCTCTGTCAAGAAACGAGAGACGCGTCACAAAATAGAAACACATGTAACCCAAGCACACAGACAAGCACACACAAAAATAGGCCAATGGCACATCGTTTGTGCGACAGCGCGGCAAGCCGGAGGCAGGGAGGTTTAACCTTCTCGAGGCGAACAGTGGTGGTGCCGTCGAGGGACTTGGTGAGGGCAGTCCCTTTGGCGTCGATGAGGCCAGCCGCAATGAACACCCCCTCACCCGCCCCGTCTAGAGCCTGGCGCAGTAGTCGCAGCTGCCTTAACTGCGCGGAATCTGTGGTGTGGTGAGACGGAGGCCCCTCATAAAAAACATCAAAACGATGCTGCCTTCGCTGCTGCCTTTGGTATCGCATGGAAGAGGGTACCAACAGCAACGGCAGGAAGCGGAGGTACGATGAAGTAGACACAGGGGCTGGGCTTGAGGGCTCGTTGGTAGACAGTGCGGGCCGGGGGCTGCGCGCCCATCTGCATCATAGCCCTTCACCATGGGGTGCGGAGCAGGATGTCAGTCTCCCAATCTCGTGTAAACTGGGAGGCTCGAACCAAACCTGGGCTCGGCCTCTGGCCGAATCGAGGATGGCGGAGGTGCGTGTAGGGAAGAATAAGTGGCACCCGTGCTCATGGCCCAGCTGAAGGTGGTCGTGGTGTGTTGGGGGACAGGCGGCTGCATCGCGGAGGGACAGGGCGTACAAGAACGCGCTGAGCCGCAGTAGTTGTTTGATGTGTCGACTGACGATTGGGCCCAACCGGAAAGCAGGTGTGATGGGCCGACGAGCAAACGTTCAACCCCCACCAGTTGCGTGGCTCCTTCTTCTCACTTTCTTGGGGAGCCAGGCTGCTCGGGCCTTTAGCAAATGTGGTGCGTCAGTGCTTGTTTGGTGGTCTGGTATCGTGTATCCAAGGAAAGGAGATTGGTCGCGTGGAAAGTTGCTGCACCGACACCGACCTCTTAACGACCGCGACTGCGGGGGGCCGAACCAATCGGCACGTCGTGCAACTCGCAGAAAGCTGACTGCATTAATCGCAGAGATACACCCCCCCCCCCTCTACCTCCACTTCACCCTACGCGTCAGTCGACCTCGCGACCGGCGGCGGTTGGAGAATGGGCCCGTCCCAGCCTTTGCGCTGTTGCACATAGCGCGCCACGGCGTACACGTTCTGGACGACGCCCGCCAAGTATTTCTGCACCCGCAAACACCAGCATGTCGGCCCCAATCACATTGATGATCAGATAAGGCCGGGGAGTGTTTTCAACACCACAGAACCCCGACCAATCGACTGCCGGTCGTGACGACACCGCCCAAAAGGAAAGGGATAAACGGAAGGGAGGGCGGAAAGGTCGGAAAAGTCGCTGGGGGGGGGCTTACCTCCTCGTAGAGGTCGCTCACCCCAAAGAGGTCGTCCTTCCTGATGCCCATCTTGACGCAGGCGTCCAGGTACTTTTGAATATTTTCCTGCACAGCCAACGGCAGCAGTGCCACAAGCATTGTACACGCAACACGCCACGATAAGCCAGGTGCGTCAAAGGGAGCTGTGTGGCTGTTCACCACGTGGGAAGAGGCACAGCGGGTACCCGTTCGAGGAGGACGATGGGTCGTGTGTGAACGTCGGTAATGATACCCGGCCACACTTTGTCAACCAGCGCACACAACATACGGCCACTCTTGAGACAGTCAGGAAACTGTTCGGTTGTGGCTGGATAACCCAGTACGGTGAGCCTCAACCCACCACGCCGATAGAAGAGGGGCCACATTCTGCGTGGTCACACACAAACCAACAACGCACAGGAACAAGCGAGGCGTGCGCAGTTGTACTGCAACCCACAACGGATGCGGGGGGACTGGGGCCTTACCGTGCTCGCCAACCACTTCAAAGAGCCACTTGCACATGGGCTCGATGAGCGGTTCAGTCTTCTGTTCGATCTTCTTGGCGATCTCGACCTCCATGCCGTACAGCTTTTGCATGCTGCTCTGTCGCTCGAGGTTCTGCCTGCGATCAAGGTTTGACTAAGGTTGTTGACACACTGCGACAGACCCCTACATCACGATGGGCTCCGATTGATACAGCCACGCACCTCTTCCGCAGCGTGGCCTCATCTTCGCCCCTCCAAATAGCTGCGCGCGTGCGTGGTTTGTGTGGTGAGAGCAAAAGAAGCTGGAGGAGGCTGCGACTACGTACTGGCAGTGCTGTAGGATTTCTGCAGCTTGGGCTTGGGGGATGAGTCTGCGCGAAATGGTGAGCGACACGTGGCGGGCTCCATTTACGGTGCATTTCACGGGAGAGGAGGAAAAAGCAGGCATCACACCCTTCGAATCTGACGACGAAGCAAGCGGTGAGGAGGAGAGGGAGGACGAAGATGAAGACGACGATGTGGGCGAAACGGAAGAAGCGGAGGATGAGAGAGGAGACGACCGGGTCGTCGTGGCCGTTTTGAGCGGCGAAGCTTTCTACGAGGCCGGGGCGGAAGTAAGCAGTCAGGAGGAGCTCTCATTGAATTGAGCTGTGACAGAGGCCAGACGTTACCTGCGACGCCGGGGAGTAAGGTCGCTTCTGCTCCCACCCAATGTTGGTGGTGGGGGTGGAGCTAGCGGGGGTGCTGGGAGCGCTCGCACGCGGCGTGGCTTGCTTGTCGTCGGCGCGTTCCTCACGCAGGCGGCACTCCACTTCATTGCGCCGCTGCTCCACAAGCGCTAGGATGCGCTCCACCTTCTCTTCCACCAGCTTGTCTGATTTTAATTTTATCAATAATTGTATTTCTAATTGTTTCTTTAATAACAATTAAAATAAATAGAAATAATAAAAAAAAATCGTTGGAGTAGTACCGATGTGCTTACGCCTACAGTCACGCAGGTAGTTGACCAAGGCGACGAGGCTGCCGCCGATGACCATGCCCGCGAGTACTCCCCATCTTAGCTCTTGGGAGGTGGCCAGCGGCAACTCAATCAAAGAAGCGAACCAGGAATCCATCTTCGTTCTTCTTCGCCTTTCGTTCTTTTGAACTACACCAATCTATCGCTCCCAAGCCTGCCAGGTCTGCCCACTTCTTTGAGAGCTTCCACCTGTCGTCAGTTTTGCGCCAGAGGGGAAGGAAACGGAACTTTCCACTCACCGGCCGAATGGAACTACGATCCGTAGCTCCGTAGAGCACGCAAGCCAGCGGGAGCGCTTGCGCCTATTTTCTCTATCAGGAAGGCAGGTTCACCCTGGCCAGGGTGGCGTAGGACCTCGGTGGCAGCTTGACAAACTTGAAGGGCCAGGGCCACATTGGGCGGCGACTCCCACGGACACAGCGTAAGAGCAGAAGCAGCGTGCCGACCAACTCGGAAGGAAAGCAGGCAAGGAACAAAAAGAAAAGCCGCCAAATATACCCAGCACTTTTTGTTAGGTACTTTATTGATACGTGGTGGATCGAAGCGTGGCGGATTAGCACGTCAGGAGGTTGGAAAAGGAGATGAAGGCGTCTCGTGAGTTGTGTTACTACTGCTTCGACACGGTAGTAAGTCATCTGGAGAAGCAGAAGTGCGCCCCGCCCGAATTCCAGGATGCGTCGTGTCCGCTGTGCATCTCCTGGGCCAAGAGAGTGAAGAAGGTGGACGCGCAGGGGAAGGAGCGCAATGTGTTCGAAGCGCGAGGCTCCCTCATCACGATGACGCCAGTCCAGCTGCATTCGGACCAGTTCCTACGCACCATCAGAGCCAGCGCCTTCGAAGACCCGCGCCAGAATCCCATCACGGCAGAGGACATTCCCTATCTGCGGTGTTCTGCGAGCGTCATCTTGCCCAAGACCTACAAGACCATCCAGAAATTCGACGATTGGGAGGTGGGAAAGCACGGCATTCGCATCCTCTTCAAGGTGGGCGCCACGCAGTATAGCAAAGTCTACCCGCCTGAGACCATTCTCGCGCGAGGATGGAACAAAAAGGAGGCCATCGAAGAAGGCATCAGGAAGGCGGGCTACACCGGCGATCTCACGCCCCAATTCATGGCTAGCGTCGAAATCATCCGCTTCGAGACCTCGTCGTGCATCGTCTCGGCCAAGGACTACTTCAAGCACGTCGAAACAAAGGAGAAGGAGGCCAAGCTCAAGGAGATGTCGGCCCGCGACGTAGATGAGGATGACGACAATACGAAGCGGCAGAAGACCATCCGGAGGCGACGCCATCGTTACGTCACATCTCTCACCAAGCGGCTGCAAGATAAGAGAAAACCTGGCGTCTCTTCGTCCTCCTCCTCCTCTTCCTCTTCCCCCTCGTCTTCTTCTTCTCTCGGGACGTGGTTCTTCGCGCTGGCGATTATGGCGTTGGTGGCGGGTGTGTTCATTTTGAGGGGGATGGAGGTCACCTACGACAAAGATTACGACGAATTCCAGACCAACTACGACATACTCGGCGTGCCAAGAGACGCACCGTTCGCCGACGTCAAGAAGGCCTTCCGCAAGCTCTCGCTCCTCTACCACCCCGACAAGCTCTCCAACTGCCCCTCCTGCGCCGACAAGTTTTTACAGATCAACTCTGCCTACAAGCAGATAGGCGACTACGAGAAGGGGACCCTCCGACTCGTCAACAAGCCCGGCTCTGGCCCACGATCAGGAGGCCCGGCTCGCTGAAGGGGGCTGCCGACGTCGTCTCGCGGCTGCTCAGGAGAGTGTGGCTGGGGAGAGCTGCACACGTCACCGCGTCCAGCTGCTGCTCGTTATCGTATGCGCCCTCTCTCTCTCTCTCTCTTTTGCTGTGTCTGCTCCCTCCTCCTTGAGCCTCCTATCTGTCAGCCGGCTGCGGCTTCTGTGTCATTTAATCATCGTGTGATTGATGATCGACAATTACACGCACATCAGCAGGAGAGCGGGAGGGAGAAGAGGGGTGCGAGTAGGGAGTCAGAGCGCGCGCAACCAACCACCTGCCGTTCGTGTCATGACCGTCACCACCCTCGCCCCAGTGTTGTTGTTGTCGTTGTTGTACAATTGCGCGTTTGGGGCCGTCTATTGGCCAAACAGACCGCGGCACTCTACGTCGCTCTCTTCTTGGGGTGGAAAGAGGGAAAGGAAAAGTGGCCGAGGCCCGCGTGGAGGAAAGGGCCGCGCTGACCGATTCATGGTTAGAATTAGTTGAATAGTCTGAGAATAGTCTCTCGAGATCTTGGGCCAAGATGAACCGCATCATTATCCTTCCGATGGGAGGTGGCAGCTTTTGTCGGGTGTTCCAAGGACGAGGCGCAAAGGACAGCGCACGAGTCTTTCCAGAACCGCCACCGTGATTGCGTCTTAGCTAGCACCACCCGGTCGGACGTTCTCGGGCTTTTGTGCTCGTTGCGGGCTTGTTGTGTGACAGTCAATCACCCAGTCCGAGAGCAGCGACGGGAGATCGCCACCACCAAGGACAACCAGGCCCGTTGCGAACGGGGCATCTACCTCACGGATTGGACGTGCAGCCCGGGTGGCTTCGACCACGAGACAGCCAGGGTCAAACCCGCCTTCAAGCCACCGCTAGCGCGATCCGCTAGCCATTCTTCTTTGTTCTTCGTCTCATCCAACCTTCGACACATAAGGGTCAAACAACCAATTACTCCCAACGCAGCAGCTAGATTGCATCTCTGACAGAGTTAGCGCAAGCTCTCCTGTGGTCTAGGCCTATCCTCTGTGCGATTCACCACCGCCTTGCAGCCGCATCTGTACTGCCATGAACCCCTTCCTGGTGACGCATACCACCGCAGATTCCTTGGCGTCTGCCTCTGCTTCGACACCAGCTCGGTGGCCTCCCTTATTCTCCGCTCCCTTTTCCTCACCCTTCTTTGGCCAGTTACCTCCGATGCCGTCTGCGATCTTACCTCCCCACCTACCTCACCCACCGACTCTCGGCTCTCAAAACGAGCACCTCCAGCATCTCCTCCTTCCTCCCCGCCCCTACTTCGAACCACCACCTCAGGCACTGCCGACAGTTACCCACACGCGCCGTTCCTCACACAGACAAGACGACGGCCAAAAGCCATATCACAATCTGCCCGACCTCCTCCCCCGTCGAGGGCAGTGCAGCCAGCCCCAGCACGGCCCCATCAAGATCTCCTCAACGCCAGCGTATGTACCACCAGCCACTACACCACCCCAGCACAAGTACGATAGATGGCCTCCTTTTTCTCTCAATGCGTGATATCTGTCTGTTTTAAGCGCGCACCAGGAGTGGCTGGTGAGTCGTTACCTTTTATTGTCTCAGTTGCGACACGTTTGCCGGATTTTGCCGGCCACCCGTTTGCCGTAAACTGGCAGAAAAGCGGTGCTTCTGGCTCACGCGCATTCTGCTCCAGAGTGATGCTGCAGATAGGAGTGCAGCCACCAGGACGAACCGTCTACCAGCGCCTGCTTAAGCCCTACCCCTCGGTCTACCTCATCGTGCCGCCCCTGCCTTCGCTGGAAGGGCAAACACGTACTTTCCCCTTTCCTGGTTTACGCTTCACGTCACACTCTTCGGGAACCGTTGTCGAGTAACCTTAGGTTTGGCAGCTTATACATTATTTTAACCGGGAGATGATCACCACGGTTAAAAAAGCGTTTGACCCAAAAGAGCCAACCATTCCTAACACGCGCGGTTCTTTCCTTCTTTCTGCAGGTTTCCCTGGCGAGACCGGAGAAGCACTGCGCCTGTTGCACACCGCCCTGTGCGAGGTGGGCGTGTGTGTGGAGGCCAGCGTGGTACGAGTTGACACGGGCGAGACACTTGACCGCTCCATCGACGGAGTCACCTCCGTGCGTCTGGAGAAGGTGCACAGTTTACCATCAGCGTGCCCATACACCTTCTTCACCTCACCTGGTTTAATCAAACCTCGCAGAGTGACTGGCACCCGGGAGTGTACACGGCCACCTTCCGGAAGCTCAAACTCCTCACCACCTCACAACAACGCTCGGGCACCAAGTTTTCCCTGTGCTTCCATCTGGCGTGCGACTCTCTCGAGCTGGGACCGCTCGGCAACCTTTCTGTGGCCTCATCTCCCGTGGAAGTGTTCTCGCACTCACTCTACCTTTCCCAGGCCGAAGAAGGTCTGTCGCCCTTTTACCTGCGCGGTTATGCACGCGCACCCAACTCAAGGCTTGCGCGCATGTATAGATTGCGATGTCAAGGCCTCGTCAAGGAACGCCATGGTGAGAAAGTACGGCAATAACTGTCCAGGTCTGCAGCTCAAGATCATGGAATTGATCCACGTATGTTTGATGGCCCTCCAAAGGCGGTGTATGAGCCATCATAGTTCCAGCGCGTGATTGACTGTGGTCGGGTGGCGCAGGCTTTTAAAGAGCTAGGAGGGACCGAGCAAGCCATGCACGAGAGCGTGTCGGCGATGTACTCACCGCACGGTGGCTCTGCGCTGTCCCTCTTCGAACCCGACAGCACCTCACCTCCTCGCACTCAAGCGTCTCCCTCGTCCGTTCCGCCAGCGGCGCCGCTCCCACTGTCTCCTCCGCCTTCAGCCCCGTCGTCACTACAGCACCTTCTCAACCACGAGGCTCATCCACTCCACCAGCAATTGAACGAACAGCTCCAAGGCTGGATCCGTGCCGCCACCTCCGCGCGATCAGGAGAAGTTCGCGCCCCCGCCCAGCCGATTGACGAGCATCGTTCCAAGCGGACCAGGCGAAGCTCTGTGTCGCTCTCCCCACCTCCCAGCTTGGGTGAGAACATGGCGGCGCAGCTCCCCACCGCGTCCTCATCGTCATCGTGTACGGCTTCGGCCAGCCGCCTTCCCAGTATCGCCTCCCTGCTCAGCGAGCAGGATCCAGATCGCGGCTTGCCCCCTTCACCGACTGCGGCCACCGGCAGCGTCGGTGTGCGCAGAAAGCTGCGTAGCGCCCATGCCCGCGTTGGTCGACACGGCCGGCCAGCAGAAATGGAGATGGAGGGCAGAGGCCAAGGAGAAGAAGAGGAGGAAGAGCAAAGCCCGGTCCTCCGACCCGGGCGACGACGCCACACCAAGCGAAGGAAGGACGATCGCTGATCATAAGAGCACAGCTCAAGTAAAACTGCACATTACTACGGATGTCTTGTCGAGCAACGATAACACATTGGCCGCTTGTATCATCGCCGCCGTGGCGATGGTGCGCACACATTGGCTACTGCGCGATCTTGCGCTTGTCGCCAGCGAGGAAGAAGGTGCGGTACTTGAGGAAGAGCTTGGCCTTGGGATCCTTGGGCACGCCGTCGGGGAAGTTCACCTTGTACTTGCCCGTCTTGCCAAAGGGCGACTCGAGCACGCCGACATCACCGGTGGAGGCCTCCACCTTGAGGCCCAGGAAGATGGTGAGGTCCGTTTCCTTCTTGAAGAAGCCTCGGCCAATCACCGTGTACTGATCCTGTACTCGATCGATTACTCTAGACATCATCCAAGCGTTCGCCAGCACAAGAGGTGGTTAGCAAGAGACACAATCATCATCAGCATGGCCACGCATTGCTGTTTACCCTTCTCGCTGTTTGTGCTTGTATAGTGTGAGTTGGTGAGACCCGTCGGCCGCGCCAAGCAGCCGGCCGTAGAACGCGATACGGCAAGCACTGCTGTCTGCCCTCGTGTGTGGTGTGCACGAGACACCGACCGGTTGTGAGTAAAGAAGGGGGTGCGTGGGAATTGGAGCGGGGAGAGGGAAGGGGTGTACGGATGTCGGTGTCGAGGCGCGACCCGATCAGCAGGCTGTTGGGCGGACAGGTGATGGGCTTCTCGAAGCGGAGCAGGGCCCACTGCTGTCCGACCCTGCGCTCCCTGGTGGAGGCGAGCATCTCGTCTTGTCGCAGGTACTCGCGCGAGAAGTCAAACGTTGCTAACCCATGCCGTATGTCGCATGTGCGTTTGAGAGTGAGAGACAGTGTTGTGAGAAACCACAACGAGCAAAGCAGTGGCAATGATAGCAGACAGTACTCGGAAGCTCGGCCGACTCTTGAGGAGCGCCTCCGGGCAGAGAGAAGAAGAGCGGCGTTGCCATCACCGTCGTGTGCCCCACCGTCACTGACGAAGGAACCCAGAAGGGCGGTCAGCTTGGCCGCGTAATGCGTGTGCCGCGTGTGGGAGGAGGGTGACTCTCCCGTACCGTGAAACTTGGTGCGGTTGAGTATGGGCTGCTTGAAGTATTTGATTCGCCGGAGAGCGGCGATGGCGCTGGTCATGGTCACCACCGAGCCGGGAGTGGCTGCCAGCCCGCGCTCCAGCAGCTTCGAGTCCAGCTGGGTCACGCACATGCCCACCCGGTCCCCCTGCTTGGCGCTCGTCACCGGCTTGTGGAACATCTGGCCACGTTGTCGTTGAACCACGCACATAACATGAGCGACACAACATGCGTCATTGAGCACAAACCCGCACTCGAGCGGTCGCCTACCTGGATCGACTTGACTTTCTTCTGCACCTTGAGCTCGGGGAGCTCGATGGTATCGTTGACCTTGACCGAGCCAGATAGGACTGTCCCAGTGAGCACGGTGCCCTGGCCCTTGACCGGAAAGCAGTGGTCCACCGACAGCAGGAACGGGCCGTCGGCCGATCGTCGCGGCAGCTCCGTCATATCTCGCAGAGTGTCGATCTGGCCGGCGGCCTCGTGAGAACGGCAGAGCGACCGCGCCAAACAACGCAATACACGGCGGGCGTACAAGGTGAGCGATGCCGAGCGGAGGGACGCCCTCTTCGGCGCCGGGACAGGCGGCGACGGCCACCATGGGCGCCTCGGCAAACTTGGTGCCCTTGAGGCCGCGCCGCACCCTGTCCTCGGCCTTTTTCACCTGCGCGTCCCTGTTGTCGCCCGGCAGCATGTCGGTCTTGTTGAGCACCATCAGCAGCCGGTCGGTAGTCATCTCCGCAATAACGAGGCACTGCATGGCGGATCCGATGGGCGAGATGACATCAGATGCGTTCCAGATGAAAGGCGCAACGAACGGCATGCACCTCGGCGGTTTGGGTTTGAATGCCCTTGACTGCGTCGATGACGAGCAGGGCGAGGTCCATGATCTGGGCCCCGCCGATGATGGTGCGAATGAGGGAGGCATGGCCTGGGCAGTCCACCAGCGTGTACTGCACCTGGTCGTAGCCGGCGTCTGAAGAAGCATGTGCACGCAACAGAGAAGAGGAAGATGGTTAGAGACCAAACTCGGGAGGAGGGGCCGGACACGAACCGCGTAGACGAGGCGAGGGGTCGGTGGTGAAGGCCGAGAAGCCAAGGTCGAGCGTGATGCCGCGCTGTTTGCTTTGTGGGTTCTTGTCGAATGCCGCAGTCGATGCCAGAGTGGACAACGCCTTGGCTGCACGCAACCCGCAGCGACCAGCCGTCAAAATCAATAAGTACATAAAAAGGTGCAATGATTGGTTGCATACCGAGGCTGGTTTTGCCGCTATCGACGTGCCCCAGAATACCCAGGTTTATGTTGAGCATGGATGAGGATGGCGCCGTGCCAGCCCGTTCCTCCATACCTGTATTTGTGCTTCTTGCGTGTGCAATAAGATGAAAGAAAATAAACGTTATAGATCGTTTGCCTTTTACATTGTCGGCATACCAACGGGCAGAAAGCGCCACTAAGGAGTTGCGAAGGGAATAGCAAGCACAGCCAACAACAGCCAACGGAAGATGGAAGGTGTGTGCCGTACGATTGAGACCGCCCATGCGCGAAGGGCCGCACAGAGAACGCAAATCTTGGAGAGGCATCTCACCCCCCAGGCCCATCTCCGCAGCAATGCCGGTCTGGTTACCGGCTGCAGTGGAGCCAAGAAGAAGACAGAACTCGACGTAGATGGCCTAGACACTCTGTACCATCCTTTGCTTCTTCCTGCTTCAAACCTTTCATTTCTTTCTTATAATGAAAAATGCAAATCTTATAACAATTGGCTGACCCGGGCCCTCACCGACCTAGGGACGCGGCGGAGCCAGACTTCTACGGGGAGGAGTTCGACGTGACGCTCCAGCGACACGCCACCACCGGTGTGGAGGAGTTCGTGGCCATTCCCCACGTCTTGTCCTTCGACCAGGGCTTCTTCCACGCCATTCGGGCCATCGAAATGGTTCTCCCTTTCCCATGCCGTTGAGGCTCTACTCAGACACGCTGCTCTGAGTGTGTGTGCTGACCATGTGCCACCGCGTGCGCAGATGAGAGAGAAGCGTCCAGATCGCGTGGTTATCGTGGGCGTCGCAGGGCCGCCCGGTTCTGGCAAGACCACTTTCGCCCGCAAGATGCACGGGTATGCCACAAACCACACACAGTGCGCGCGGGCATGGAGCACGCTGAGCAGCCGGACGCGTCTCGTTGGTCAGGCTGCTGGGCGACGCGCTCGTTTTGCCACTGGAGTCGTTTGTGCGAGTGGACAGCGTCATCGACGGCAACTTTGACGACATCTCCCTCGTCGAATTCGACCTCGTGGTCAAAGCCCTCGCCGCCCTCAAGGCCGGCAACGAGGTCGAGGTGCCCCAGGTTGGCCTCCTCACCCATGGGCATCGCTTTTATTTATTTATTTATTTCTATAGATAAAGATATCTTTCAATTTATAGTCAGTGGTGTTTGCTGCCGTCGCTCATACGGTCGTGGCAGGTGACCATCTTCTCCCCCGAACTGCGTAAGCGCACGGGCTTCGCGCGCGTCTCGCCTCCGCCCTCGCGCGTGGTCATCCTCGAGGGCTCCTACGCGCTCAACCCCACCATACGGCCACTGCTCGACATCACTGTCGCCATTACGGGCGGCGTCCACCTCGATTTGGTTAAGCGGTACGACGTTCGACGCGTCCACAGCACGCTCCTACATGTCGCCCGGTGCTCTCGCCTCTCACTGTTTTCTCCATCGTTTGTTCGTTCGCACAGCATCATGCGCGATATGCACTCGGTCAGCAAGAAGCAGAAAGACGCACTGCTGCGGGTGACCAACGTAATGTTCCCCATGTACAAGGCCTTCATCGAGCCCGACCTCCAGTCCGCCAAGATTCGAATCCACTCCACCTACAACCCCATGGCCGCCATGGTCGACCCTATTTATTCCTGCAAGGTGAACCCGTCACCCCCCCCCCCCCAAATACTGTTTCCTGCCATGGCCGCTCGGAGATTCATCACGGCTTACCCGACCACGTCGTGTGTTACTGTTGTTGGACAGGCCAAGCTGGCCGCCGTGGAGTGGGACCACAAGAAGTTTGCTGCAGCCATCCCCGCCATCCTCGGCGAGCAGGGGGGCATCCAGGTACACCCGCGCGAGGACACGCGTTTGCGTGCACACGGACCACGCGTGGCGCTCATCATACGCACACGCACACGCTCGTGCGTGCAACGGGGAGGACAGAGCGGTCCGGTTGTGGTGAAGGACATCTCGGACATGTACCTAGCGCCGCCTCGTGCCGTGCGGGAGGGCGAGGCGCCCACGAGAGGCAAGGGTAGCCGACGAAACTGGATCCGCATTCGCCGCATGGACGGCCTCTTCTACATCCACTTCTACTCCGAAATCATGGGCACCACCTGCAACACCAGACCCACCGTTAACTTTGAGATCTCTGTCAAGGTACCACGCCACACGTGTGCGTGCATGCGCTTGTGCTTGTGTGTTTTGATGTTGAAGAGCGCTGAGTGCGTGGGTTTGTTGCACCACAAAGGCTATCTCCGGTCTTCTTTCTCTCGGGTACGAGATCGGGGCCATTCTCAACCGCCGAACGGAGACGTGGTACGACGCCAACGGCCTCCAGGTCACGAAGGAGAGCATCAAGGAGCTGCAAAAGGAGTTCATCCAGATCAAGGTATCGCTAGCCGCCTTGAGACAAGCTTGTTTTTGCTCGCATCAACTCAACCTCCTGCACACACAAGGGCAAGAACAGGATGGCGGTGGTAGCGTTGGCCGATCAGCTAAAGCTGTCGGAACATCACATCCCACACTCGTTCCTGCAGCTCTACTTCCGCAAACTGCAGAAGGAGAAGAACGAGCAGGCTGGCCCTTCTGCACCCACCACCGAATAGGCGTGGCTCGACCCAACACCATCACTGTCACCCAGCGCACGCGCATAAACTTGATAAAAAACACAGATCTTGCTTGCAAAACTTTGTGTTTGGACCTCACAAGGCGGGGAGCAGGAGATGCGATGAGGGAATGGAATATATTCACGTCGTCCGTCAGTCGCACGAACGCGCCCCATTTGAAAGGAAAAAGGGTGTATCGCCTCGTCCGACTTCTTACCAGAAGGTCGAGGGCCTCCTGGCAACGAAGGTGCTCCTGTACCTCTTCATCGGCACGCGCTGGACACGGTGGGGCAGAGGGAACTTGATCTTCGAGTCCTGTTGTCATACAGCAAAACAAAAATGAGCTCAGATGAGTACTAAAGAGCCTACACATTGTCAACGAAGAGACAAAAGAAAGACGTACGTGGAACTGCTTGATGTTGGGACGGACAGTCTGAGAAGCCTTGAGCTGGTTGACCTCAATGATGTTGATGTTGTTCCAGGTGGCCTTGTGGACGGAGGCCATCTCGTTGTACATCTGGTTGACGGCACCGACGCGGGTGGTGTCCCTGAACTCCTTGTGCAGGTTGTGGATACCGGTCCTCGATCGGTAGCGGAGGAAGATGCCGAAGTTCTTGATGGTGGTGGGCTTCTTCTCGGTCAGCTCGTTGATGGAGAGGAGCTCGCCGTTCGCCTTCTTGACCTTAGCGAGCTTGCTGAGGAAGTACCAGAAGCGGGACTTGGCCACGACGTCGTTCTGCGCGAAGATGCGCATGCGGTACACCTTGGGGGTGGGGTCAGCATCGGTGGGGATGCGGCGACCAACGACCTGATATTCGCGATGGGCCTGCATGCAACATGACAATCTGAATGAGCGGACATGCATAACCCGGGCACATGAAGCTATAGCTCCCCTGCGCAGTGAACCACTCCGCTTCGCCCCCTAATCATCAAAGAATCACTGAGGGATGCAGTACCATGACGAGACGATAGAAACCACACAGGGGAGAGAAGGGCGATGTGGACGCGAGGAAGAGAAAGAAAAGGAGGAGAGAACCCAAACCGGGCAAATACCCGCCCTGAAATATGCGGACAATCGCTATTTTTGTCGACATCAGCCACTCGTGTGTGGAGCGTCGCCATCGTTGCTTGACGCGCAGTCTTGCTGACGCTTCACGAGCCGTCTGTGGCAAATAAGGTGTGGGCCAGCATTGTTGCTCGTGCATAGTGCATGACAAGTACAAAAGGAGAGGAGAGCCAGTCCGTATACGGACGGTTGAAAAGCTCAGATAGCTGGATGAGAGGATTGGAGGGAAGGGAGGAGGGTGCTAGGACGACGGAGCGGCTTCCTTCACAGCAGCGTCAAAGTAAGGGCGCAGGATGCCGGCGATCTGGCCGGACTGGATGAGGCCAAGCACGGCGTCGATGTCCGGCTTCATGTACCTGCGAACACGCCAACCTCGTTCAGCCTCCACGATCGGCCAAGCACAGACTGCCGGTACTCAGTGTGTGAAGGGAGACGTCACCTGTCCCTGTCGTAGGGACGCACCACCGCCCTAACGAGGGCATAGATCTGTTCCAGAGGCTCGGTGCTCCTCAACGGCCGAAGGAACTCCAATGCCTGGCACGTCGCGAGCAGCTGGCAGAAGCGACGGCGGCGAGGAGGAGATGAACATCAGTAACCTCTTGTGCCTGTTGCGATGTGTAAGAGAGAGATAGAGAGAACGCACTTCGATAGCGAGCACGGTTTCGACGTGCTCCACGACTCGAAGGGCCTTTCGGGCGGCCCACCCGCCCATGGAGACGTGATCCTCCTTGCCTGCTGACGTGGGCACCGAATCGACTGAGGCCGGGTGGCACAGCGACTTGTTCTCCGACACCAGCGCCGCCGCCGTGCAGTGCGCAATCATGAAGCCCGAATTGAGGCCACCCTCTTGCACCTACGCACGCCGGGGGCGTCAGGTTTGAACATGGTGGGCATCGTGCAGGAACGGGATACCAGGAAGGCAGGGAGCTGGTTGGAGAGCGCGGGGTTGACCAGGCGCTCGATTCGACGCTCACTGATGGATGCCAGCTCGTGAACGGCGATGGCCAGGTAGTCGGCCGCCTTGGCGGGGTACTCACCATGGAAGTTGCCGCCGGACACCACCTTAGCCTGCGCACGCGAGACCAACGAGGAGATCACAGCGATGAGCAACGGGCCCCACTGGTCACGGAACATAGTGTCGGAGCGTCATGCCGAGGCAAGCCTGCACCTTGTCGGCTAACACCATGGGGTTGTCGGTAGCGCTGTTCATCTCGGTGTCCAGAATGCCCTTGACAAAGCGAATGGTGTCGTACACCACGCCGTGGACCTGTGCGGTGAAGCGTAATAATGGTAATGAGAACAAATGAATCAATAGCGTCGAAACGGTCGAGTGGTACCTGAGGAATGCAGCGCAGCGAGTAGCTGTCCTGCACCTGGCCGCAGTTCCTGTGCGACTCCTGAATCGTGGAGGGCAGGAGGAGCACCGACCGCATGTTGCGCGCGGCGCGCATCTGGCCATTGTGAGGACGCGCCTAGAGATCGCACCACCACCGCCACGCATCGACGATTGTAGCGAGTAAGCGCAGCGGTTGTGACATCGCAGGATTGGGGAGGGGCAGTGCGTGGCACGGACCGCATGGATCTCCTCGCGGAAGGCCGCCGGCGTGCCTCGGAGGGCCTCGAGCGTCAGCGCAGCAATGCCATCGGCGCACAGCGATATGTTGAGCGAACGTGACAGCGCTTCGGCGCCTAGACCACAACATAACACCGAACATCTCGTTAGGTGTCAAACTTTCGACCAACACAACCAAAGGCAGAGCGCTAACTCCGAAGCAACGCATTGTGAGAAAAACAATTAAAGCGTGCAACAGACGCGCGTGCCGCTGGGAGGCGTACAGAGGCTGGTGATGAGCTGGGTTCCGTTGATGAGGGCCAGACCCTCCTTGGCCTGCAGGTGGAGCGGGCGGAGACCGTTCTTGGCTAGCACCTCGCCGGCGGGCGCCCACCGCTGCTCCTGCACGTCCCACATCTCGCCTTCGCCCATCAGGCCGAGGGCGAGATGCGACAGTGGCGCGAGATCACCGGAGGCACCGACGGTGCCCTTCTCCGGCACCTTCGAAAGGCAAGATTTGTTGAATGCGGCGATCAATTGCTCGAGAGAGGCACGCGAGATGCCCGAGTAGCCTTTGGCCAACACGTTGATGCGCAAGGTGAGCAAGCCCCTCGTCTGTTCCACAGTCAGAGGCGCGCCGGTGCCCGATGAATGCGAGCGGATGAGATTCTCCTGCAGCTCGCGCAGCTTCTCGGGCGGGATGAGCACGTTGGCGAAGTTGCCAAAGCCCGTGTTGATGCCGTAGGCCACCTGCTTGCGGTCGAGCAGGTCGTCAACTACTTTCCTGCCCTCCTCCACGCGCCGCCAGGCGTCGTCCGTGAGGCCCAGCTCCACGTCACCCGTGCGCAGCGCCATGAAATCTTCGATGGTAAGGGAGTTGCCATCAAGGAGTATTTTCCTCGTCTTGTTGTGCGCCACCGCTTCCATGATTCTTGTGTTCACGGGCCGTTGTTGTTGATGCTGTGTCACACGAGAGTGAACGCGAGCTTCTGCTCCTGGCCGTTTTCTCGGTCCTTTTACATTCGAAATTTCTTTAATAACGAGAAAACAACGAGAAAAATACAAAGAAATGCGCCTGATCCCTCGTTATCTCGTGTGTAGGCCTACCTGCCTACCACACGGCCGTGTGCCCCCTGTCGGCCCTTTCTGCAGCAAAGAGGTTCGGGGTGGGCGTACGCCACGCCGACACTCCTTGCCCTAAGAGAAAAAGGTGCTTCACATCACAGATTGAATGCAGGGGGAAGGGGCAAGAGAGAAAAAGGGAAAGGAAGAAGCGCTGGTGCGTGGAGACTAGGCGCGATATATAAGTACAACACGCGAGATAGGTCGACGGCAGATGGGGCAGTCCCTGAGGCGTTTCGAGCATTCCTTGCAACACGCGAGGTGCCCGCACTCTAGGAAGACCGTCTGGATCTTGCGGTCCATACACACCGAACACAGGTCCGGATCGCCCTCGGACTTGGCACCGAGCTCCGAGAACCCACTCTGGGCGCGTGCTGCTCCTGCTGTTGTCGTTGTCGGTGTGTGGGCGAACTGTGGGTCATCATGGCCGAGCGCTGAGGGTTGAGTGGAGGGAGGAGGCTAGGGGGTACCTTCGTCCGTGAGAATAGATGGCACGTGCGGCGCGACGGAGCCGTCCTGGCTCCACTGCGTCCCGACGGGCTGGCGAAGTTTGGAGGCGTGGGCTTGGGCAAAGTCCATCAGCGAGGGGTACACCTGGGGAGGATTCTTCAGGGTGACTCCAGCTGGCGGCACGCTGTGCAGCAGACAGTGCTTGATCTGTTGAAACAAACACGAAGAGGCATCACCATCACACCAAGATCAACACAGGCCGCGGTTCACGAACGCGACTAGAGCATGGGAAACGGTGGTTGATGGAAGGAGTGGAGGAAGAGGCGGCACCTTGCTTCGTTTGTACACAAATGTCACCGCGAAAGAACCGGGATGGGTCTTGGAGTAACGGATGAGGTAGGTACCAGCCGGCTTGTTCTTGAGCAGCTCGTTAGCTTCGATGGCAGGGGTAAAGCCCGACAGCATGCCCGCTTTCAGCGGCTGCAAGAGGCGCTTGTGCGAATTCTTCAGCGGCCCGAACCACTCCAGGAACGTGTTAAACTCAAATGGCGTCACGAATCCGTCCAACGTGAAGTCTACCCAGGCGCAACAAAACGAAATGAAGCGGTGCACAAGAAAGCGCAGGTGAGTTATGCGTGATGCGGTCAATTTTCGCTGCAGGACACACGAAAGGAGCCGATCAGGGCAGATACCGAGGTGAGCCTTGAATGGTGCCTCGTCCGCCGCCAGCGACGTATTGAGCTTGCTCTCGAGCGCGTGGAAGAACGTGCTCCACGGCACCAAGAGCATCTGGTAGGAAGGGAGCAAAGGACGCAAACAAGAGATCAGAACGAGTTGACGAGCATTCACGAATTGTCAAACTTTGAGCGAGGGTAGCACCTTCTCGCCAAAGGACGTCTTCCAGAACTCGCGTGCGTCGGGATCGAGGATCATGTTGGCGCCCTTGGAAGGGCCATCTTGAGGAAAGAGGGTGGAGAATTGGTCCAATTTTTGCTTGAGCAGGAAATCGAGCTTGTAGAGGGCGATCTTTCTGTTGAGCCATTCAGGGGTGGGCACAACGGCGTCGAGCTGATCCATGAGCTTGCGTATCTGATCTACCGTTTGCTTGACTCCTTGGACGCACACATCGAAGGCGACGTCATTTACAGGCGATGTGAGGAAAGGAACCAGCGTCGATCGGACCAGACTTATCGTAATCTTGAGTTCAGCTAAGTCGCCCTCGATAAGACTCGCATGTTTGTCCTCCACGCTTTCGATGATTTGCCCAATTTCGCTGGCTTTGTTCAGGCACGGCCATATGAACCGATCATCCATCATTTTCTGCGCTGGCTCTGGCCGAAAGAGGCTAGACTGGGAGAATGTACAGGAGAAGGGCAAATTGGGGGTAAGGGAACCGCCCGATAAAGAAGAGATGGCGGTGTAGAGAAGAGATTGGGGTTTGTGCGCGCTACGCTTCACCAAGGTTTAAACAAATAATACAGGGAAGGGAACGACTGGTTTTGGCCGCCAAAAACACAGAAGGGTACGCGGCAATCGGCGGACCCCTAGGTCACTCACTTGTCGTGCCTCTCTCAGGCGGGTCGAAGAGGCTCTGCACTCCCCTACGCATGTTGTGGTAGAACTTGAGAGTGCCGGAGGCGTCGTCCTCAAACGTCTTCAGCTTCTGCTGGATGAGTCGCTGCAGCTGGCCATCGTTGGTATCGGCCGGCGACGACGATGGCACTGCAGGCGCGCCTTGCTGTGCCGTGGCGGCTCGCGTCTCTGTCTCGCCGCTCTCGCTCCGGAGTCCCATTTCCTTATCAGCCTTCGGATGACGCTTCTCTCTCTTAACCTCAGAGCCTCTTCGTTTGGCTCGCGGCCTCCGCTCTTCGGCCACCTCCTGCTGGAGCTCTTCGTAGAGGCTGCCCAGCTGGCCCACGGACACCTGCCCCAGTATTTGCTTCACCTCTACGCACAGTCCGCGGCCTCAGCTTAGGCGCTCGTGCATACAGAGGCGCACGCCAAGAGGGAGTGAGGGCACCTTCGTCTGCAAGAGGAGCCACGTAATTGGCCGGTATGCGACCGCACTGACCGTCGGGGTGAATGGCCAGCACCCACCGCAACCCGCGACCTCCGCTGGTGCTGGCGTTGGTCGCGTTCGGGGTCTCTCCCCCGCTGCTGCCGCCCCGCTCTCGTCCTCCGGGGGTGGAGCGCTGGACAAAGGCAGTGAGGGAGAGGGGACACGCGAGGAGCACTTCGTCGCGGCTGAATGTAAGGTCGCCCTTCTCCATACCCGTGTAGCTGAATCGAGCCCGACAGAAGGCAACTGGCTTCTTCTCCGCCCATTCGCCTCTGCCTGACATGATCAACGAAGAGGCGACGTCGACTCAGCAAAGATGTCGGATGAAGATTAGAGAGAAGGGAGATGAATGATGATAAAGAGGAGGAAAAAAAAAAAAAAATCTTATTCGTCAGCACAGCTGTTTTCGAATGTTCAAACGGCTACCAAGGTTCGTTGTTGCGTCACGGTGGTGCCGTTGCAACCTGCAGCCGCCCGACGAATTTGGTGGAAGGCGAAACGCGGACAGCTCGCGACTCGAAGAAGGAACTTTGTTGATGCTGTACACGGCCTCTCAAGACGCCTCTATTGTGGGGTTAGCTGCCTGCCGTTGTTGCTCCGCTGTTTCTTGCTGGGCTGACTCCTGCAGCGCACGCTGGTGTGACGGTGAAGAGGAGTCGGCCACGTGCTTACGCTCGATGCAGAAGGCGGGCATCATACGCTGGCCGCAGTAGCAGCCGTTGCCCATCCAGTTCCAATAGCCCACCTTGTGATCTGGTGTTCACAACGCGATCGGTATGAGTGAGAGCTCGTGGTGAGCAGGGCAGCGGCGAGATAGGAGGCCATGTACCGCACGCCGGGCAGCGCAGCTCGCCAAACACCTTTTGGAGTCCTCCGAGCTGCTCCTTGGTGATGAACTCCAGGTCGCCGTTTGGTGGCGCGTGGAAGGACGAAAGGTATCGCACTCCGCTGTTCTTATCCGCCTTGCTCTTCCGCCTGCTCTCCTCCTGATCGTCTCCAATGCTGGGAATCTGCGCACCCACGCGCGACGCACATGCAGCGCGAGCGATTAGAGAGATTGCATCAAGAATTGTGGACCACTGATGTACCTCCTCCTCGTTCTTCCTGTTTTCGTGCTGTGCGATCATCCACTCCAACGGCTGAATGAACATCACGTTGCAGGCAATCGTCGGTCGTTTCTAGTAGTAGTGGAAAACAGAAAAGTAATGAGACGGAATCTTCCCACCACATAGGGCACTCTCTTGAGAACTGACGCGAAGATGGGCACCTTCTTGTGCGGCAGCACGTTTGAATGGATGAATAGTTGACGACTGCACTGCGCGCACGAGTAGGCCCTGCGACGGGAAGAAAACCGCACGTGTTAGCGAGAGTGTTGTCGAGTGGGCTGGCTCACGCCTTTAGAGCTGTACCGCTCCGCGCGCGGTTCTTCCAGTGTGTGCGGGTCCTTGCCAAAGCACTCGGCAGGGATTCGTCCCTCGCCTTTATTGTGTTGGCCGATCGTGTATGCGAAATTAGGCCAAGAAGAGAGGGAGGGAGTGGAGGGAGCAACGTACGAGACAGTTTGTGTGCGGAGTGGTACATGTGGGAGATATGGCGTACCATGGTGTAGTCTTGCTCGGCCCTCTGACGCTGAATCAACGCATCGTCGGCTGGCGCAGGTCGTGTCTCGGTGTCACCGCTGATGGTAGCCTGCACTCGCGCATCCTCGGCGGTCTTCATGTCGGCCTCGCATTTCTGTGTAACCTTTTCTGGCTCTTCGGCTTCCTCTCTCTCGTGCTCCCCCCGTGTGTCTTCGCCATATCCCGGCAGGAACCTATCGCGCAGCACGTGGAACAAACGTAGCTGCTGGGCAAACGACGGATTGGGACACACCTCTGTACACAACGCACAACGCACACATATGTCAGGTCCATTGCTCTCAAACGAGTGCGCTCGTGCTTGCGAACGAATGCAGAATGGAACGAGAGAAGTGAAGGGTGTGCTCACTGGATCGTGCGCGCTTCACGAGACAGTAAGCGTCTTCGGCACAAATTTTGAGTTCGTTCATGACGAACGCTGGTCATTGAAGAGAAAGCGGGTGAGTGAGAAGCGAAGCTTAGCGGAAAGAGAGCACACATTACATACCTATCACTACAGACGCCGAGCGTGACATACCGACCATGCTGCGCGAACAACGAGGATAGGGATGACGTGAGCACTCTGGTAACGCGCTGAGGGCAGGGAGCGCATAGCCGTACCACACCACGAGAACAGAACCGCCTTGGTCGCGTGCTTCGCGAATGAAGGCCAGACATTCGCCAAAATAAGACATTATGTCCTGCTCCTCTGTGTCGAGCACCTCGTGAAGCACCAGATACGAGAACTCCTGACGAGCCTTATTATCAGTACAGTAGCGGTAGTGGTTTTAAGGTATCAAACGAACCGTTGGGAATTTAGGTTGGATGTTTGCAGCCGCGATGAGGATGTGGGTAATGCCTTGTTCCTTAAGCTTGGCCTCGTCCTCAGTGGCCTTGTACGAGCCCAGGTAGAGACTGGGGAGGATGAGATTAGCATCTTCCAGCACGAGCACCGGCTGGTTTCTGCTGATGCGCTTTCGTCCATTCTCGATGCAGGGAGCCTGCTGGGCTTGCCCATGTTCCTGCGAAGCTTCGCATTTGTCCTTCTTACTGCACGCCCGTTGCGTTTCTTCCATGCTCAAAATGAATCAAGCGAACCCAATTTGCCCGGCCAGTAAAAGTTGCAGTCACGCCACCTCCCTTCTCCAATTTCTCCAACAGGCATATTGAGAATGCCGTCCTCAATGCATCAAGGCTCATCTGCATCAGTAAGTGCAACTCAGGGAGTGAAGAGTTTGATACACCTCCTCCATTCCAGCTCTCCAACACACTCCCTTCCCCATCACCTAGATGGGGTTTACAAAATTTGTCTCACAGTAATATTGCTGAGGTACCTCCCTACCCTCTCTCTCTCTGTCTCCTCACTTGGTTAGGGAGCTTGACTACTTGTGGGGGCATAATCCTGCACAACAATGAAGCTGTTTATTGCAATTGATGGGAGGAGTACTTTGGATGGGTTTTGGGGCTGCAAGCAGAATGTCTATTGAGCACTCTTTCATTTCCAGTGAGCCACAATTACATTCTCTACCTTGTCATGTATGGTGGGTGATTGTAAGTGGGTGGGGTGGGTAGTTGCCTTTGTTTGTCCTACTGGGCAGGTTTTTATTGACCTCTGCCAGTAGCTTTGCCTTTTTTTAATGAGGTTGGTGATGTGGTGGTGTTGTTGTTGTAGCGTTGTGGTGGTGGTGTGGTGTAATGATGTTGGTGTGGTGATGTTGTTGTGGTGGTGTTGTGGGGATGTTTAAGTGATTTTTATTATGTGCCCATCAACATGCAGTTGGAGATTGAAGGTGGTGGCGAACACACAAGGTATGATGATAGAGTTGGTTATTGGTTATTGTGTAGCCTGTTTTCTGATCTCTTCTTTGCTCTCAGCCAATTGCAGGCCCTACTAGAACAAGCCTATGCTTATTCAGTGCCCTCCACCTTTTGATCATGTTGGCACCATTTGGGATTGGAAGAGCTGGCTACGCCCTTGCCTTGATGGCCTTGCAGGCCATTAAGTTCCACATGTTTTCCACTTCTCAGGGATGCTGACTGTAACTCAGTGTTGAGAAATAAGGCATACCATACTTAAGGTGCATGGTCTGAGCCTGTAAAGCTGCAGATCTATTACCAAAGGTACACATGTCCAATTTTGTGGCTAAGCTTACAGCAGCACCGTTGACAGGAGCTCCACACAAAATCCTTCCCTTGCCCTTAGTCATTCAAGGCCTATATGACAACCTCTAACCTCCTCTATAATCAAATGAGAGTTTGAAAATGACTGGCGTTTTTTTTTTTTTTTTTTTTTTTTTGCACTCATTTCCAAGGAATCTGGTGAATTAACCAGCTTTAGACCAAGTAACAATTGTAATTTAAAGTTTACAATATTGTAGGTAGGGTAATTGTTTGTTATGTGCAATAAAATGGATTTTAATGAGGTAAAATTTCACATTTTATTGGAAATGGGAGGCACAAAAAATGGAGGGTAGTTTTTTGTGTTGTGAGAATATGAAGTTTAATTTACGGATGGTCTTACAAAACCAGCTGGGGTCCCTGGACCATCATCACCTGAAACTGTGAACTTCCAGGCTGCAAAATTCTGTCTTTGCATTGGTGTTTGCCCACGCAAAGCCAATGTCCAATCATTGCTCATGGGTGGAGTAGCTGGCACATCAAAAATTGGACAGGACTGCACAGGAACATTAATAACCACCTCTTTTATCAAATGAGAGCTCCAGTCATTTTACAATTGATTTTGAATTCTAATTTTGGATGGATAAGATTGAGTTTAGGTAATCATATGCATATTTGATATAGCAATTTTGAGGTTTGCAGATAATAAATTTTTAAAATTTTAACAAAAGTGAATTTGATGTGGTAATATTTTGTGAATTCCTGATATAGCATGTCTGTTTGGAGTGGCCCCAAGTGACAGCATGGCTCATGCAGACCTGTGGCCCAAACTGGAACTGCGTGGCAGTGAGCATGCTCTCTGGGTGAAGTCTAAGGTTGATTTGGATGTAAGGTGGCAACTTTGCAAATCTGCTGGACATTAGGTCATGTGAGGAAGCACAACATGATGCTCCCATGCTGTTCCCCACACACAACACAACACAGCACTGAAGAATGTAGGCTGTACCATGCCGGCATTCCATGTCATATCATAAGAAGTCAGAACAAATAAAGGAAGTGAGCAAGAAAACTGAGACCTGCAATCATACAGGCAACACACACACACACACACACACACACACACACACACACACACACACACACACACACACACACACACACACACACACACATGCAGACACATGAGAGAGAGAGAGAGAGAGAAAGGAGGGAGGTAGATTACATAAGTCTGCATACAAACACAACAATACTTACTCTGGATGAAAGGAGCAAGCATAGGTTATCTGGTCAAGGGTCTGGCCACAGTGACAACACTGACAGCAGTCCATGCAGTGCCAGTTGGCCAAAGACATATCACCCAGTGTAGTGATGTAAACCATCTGCTCCAGATAAGAGTAATGGAAGCTTTGCTTACAAGAGGAGCAGTGTGAGCAGGCCTGTGTCAAGTTCACGCAAAAAAACATGCAATTAAACCCTGCCCAGTGTGTGAAGATAGGTCTGGCTTGTGGTAGCTGGCATGGTAAAGCATCTGGTGGAGAAAGATCAGCAGCATATCATTAACAGCAGCGGCTGTCCAGGAATATCTTCTTTCTTTGCTTTTATTTTAGGGTGCACGAGCTGTGTCGGTCCAAAAGCCTACTTGCTGCGCACCTTCTTCCACTTGAAGAGGGTCTTGACGTTGCCATTCTTGTCCTCGACCTTCATTTTCTTCACGCCGGCGCCTTTGCTCATCATCACCTGCCTTTTAGAGGATATCTTCTCCACCACCTGCCCGAGAGATCGGTCTCTCTGCATCCTCTGCTTTAGTTCGTTGTACTGGCGCTTTCGCGACTTGGCGATGGCCGCCGTTTGTCCAGCCGCCTCGGGCACGGTGAACACCTCCTGATGGCGAGAAGAGGTGGAGGAGGAGGGAGGAGGGAAGGCTGTCAGTATAGGCACCTGAACAGTACGTCAACTAGTAGAGAGGCTACCTCTGACTGCAGCTGCTCGATGGTGGGGCGATTGAAGCGGCGCTGAACGAGCTGGGGCAAAGTGTCGAAGTAGTTCTCGGGCTTGAAGGTGAGGGCTTCATCGAATGTATCAACAAAGACGGTGTGCTTGTTCGCCGGTGCGCTCGAATCGAGGAGGTGGAGGCTACTCTGCAGGCGTTCAATTTTCTGTTGGGGAACGCAGAGGTTAGCATTGGACCAGCACGACAGCAAAACGGCTGAGTGGGTGCCTTTTTTTCGGTCTGCCGAGCGTTCACGTAGTACATCATGTCTTGTGTCTTCATGTTCACCACTTGCTGTTGCGTCCTCTTCTTGCCGCGCCTTCTTCGTGTGTGTACTCCCTCCTGCCATGGTGCAGGAGGTGAAAAACAGCGAGGGAAAAATCATCCCAAGATGTGAGCGGTCATTCACGTACCACGGTCTTCGATTTGATCATCTTAAAGTAGAATTCATCTGGATTACGGTTTGCCGCCTTCTTGCGCAGATTCTGAAGGACGGTCTGCTTCTTCTTGTAATCCTCGGCTCGGAGCTTGTAATCCTTCTTCTTCTCGAGCAATCCATACCTCTGCCTCGCGCGAGGTTGTGCCCTTTCCTTGTGAGCTCGTTGCAGATCCTTGGCAAACGACATGGCGCAGTAAATGAATCAACTGCCGCAGATGGACGGAATTGCCGGCACAGATGCAGATTGTGTTTTCCAAGCCATGTTTTCCTTTTTCTTTCGCAGCAAACGCGCTGCACAACTTGTGCACAGGTTGTTCCGGCTGTGAATCCACATCTTCCCGCCATATTTGTCCGGATAATTCCAGGATCGTGAGATTGCAGCCAATGGGCGCTGTGGCGGGAAAGCGAGACGCACCCAAAGGGCGGAGAGCACCGAAGCTTTTTCTTCGTACGTTCCTCCTCACAAGGACATCCATACCCCCAAGTCTTCATCTCGGCCCGGCTTCGTCTCTTCTTCCGTAATTCAACATGAGGGAAATCATCTCTATTCACATCGGTCAGGCTGGTGTCCAAGTTGGTAACTCGTGCTGGGAGGTGCGTTGCTCCTCATCGCGATCCTTCACAAGCGCACCCCCACGGGCATTCTAACTTAAATATTTTATTCCACAAATTGCAGCTCTACTGCCTTGAGCATGGACTCAACCCTGATGGTACTCTGCAAGAGGGCAAGACCTCCACGCCGCTCGCCTTCAGCACCTTTTTCAGTGAGTCCGGCAGCGGCAAGTATGTGCCCAGGGCTGTGTATTTCGATCTCGAGCCTTCGGTACGCAGCCGCAAGAATTCTCTGGTCCATTTGTTATCTCAGTGCCTCTCTAATTACTGCCAATCATTCCAGGTGGTCGATGCTGTTAAGCAGGGCCCCCAGGCCAAGCTCTTCCACCCCGAGAGCCTCATGAGCGGAAAGGAGGATGCTGCTAACAACTACGCCCGTGGCCACTACACCACTGGCAAGGAGTACGTCGAGACAGTAGTCGACAAGATCCGCAAGCTCACCGAAGATTGCGAGGGCCTCCAGGGCTTCTTGGTATTCCATTCGGTCGGCGGTGGTACCGGCTCCGGCTTCGGCTCTCTACTCCTCGAGCGCCTCTCAGTTGATTACGGCAAGAAGAGCAAGCTCGATTTCTGCGTGTTCCCCTCGCCCCAGATCTCGACCAGCGTCGTTGAGCCCTACAACTCCGTCCTCAGCACCCATGCTCTGCTTGAGCACACCGACGTCGCGTTCATGCTCGACAACGAGGCCATCTACGATATTTGTCGTGACAAGCTGCGTCTGGAGCGCCCCACCTACCAGAACCTCAACAGGCTCATCGCGCAGGTCATCTCTTCGCTGACTGCCTCGCTTCGATTCGATGGCGCCCTCAACGTCGACATCAACGAGTTCCAGGTCAACTTGGTGCCCTACCCTCGCATCCACTTCCTGCTCTGTTCCTACGCCCCCATCGTCAGCCCCGAGCGCGTGAATCACGAGAAGCTTTCCGTGCCCGAGCTCACCTCGGCCGTCTTCGAGCAAAGCACCATGCTCGCCAAGTGCGACCCCAGGCACGGCAAGTACATGGCCGTGTGCATGATGTACCGCGGTGACGTCGTCCCCAAGGACGTCTCGGCCTCGATTGCCAAGGTCAAGACCAACAAGACCATTCAGGTAAGTTGTCTCGCTAGTTGTTGTTCTCCCGCCCCCCTGCCTGGGAGATGATTTTCTCACACTTTTCTTCTTCTTCTTCTTCAGTTCGTCGATTGGTGCCCCACTGGTTTCAAGTGCGGTATCAACAACGAAGCCCCCACCGCCGTGCCCGGCGGCGACATGGCCAAGGTCAACAGGGCTTGCTGCATGTTGTCCAACACCACCGCCATTGCCGAGGTCTTCTCCCGCATCGACCACAAGTTCGACCTCATGTACGCCAAGAGGGCCTTCGTCCACTGGTATGTCGGTGAAGGTATGGAGGAGGGGGAGTTCTCGGAGGCCAGGGAGGACCTCGCTGCCCTCGAGAAGGACTACGAGGAGGTGGGTCTCGACTCAGTCGATGATGCCTCAGTCGACGCCGACGGTTCGCTCTCCGTCGATGGCTCTGAGATCTAAGGCGCCTTTTGCCACCCATTGTATGGCTGGCAAGGTGAAGCAAATACAGTGCTTGTATCTACACCTCGCCACCTCTTTGGTGCTTCGCCACAAACATGTTCATGGCCGGTCTCTTGCAAGCCGGGACATAACGGAAATACCCGTCAATTAGGCGCTTAACAGCTCCGCGCGAATTGCGGTTGCGCCACTACATTTTCATTACCGATCTGTTGGAGCTACCACGGCATGAGGTTCAAGTAAATTGATAACGCATGCCCGCAAATAACCTCGGAGAGGCTGCTGTTTTCAATGAATCCAATGTGCCCGGCAGTAATGCATGTGCGTTTGTGTAAGACCTACCATACTAGGTGCTAATCTCCCCTCATGCCCACCTATCGCCTGCTGCCTTGGCATTAGCTTCTTTGAAGCCCAATAAGAGTGGAGAACGCGACGGAACGGGGGGGGGGGCTCGAGAACTCCTCGCACAGTCTCCCTCCTACCGTCCATTTCTGTTTTATCTCCTCTCCCTCCACAAGGCCTCCTCTCCGCTCCTCCTTGTGGGTCCTGCGCTCTTCTCTCTTGCTGTCGTCGCACGCACGGTGCTCTTTCTTTCGTAGTAGCGGATTTTTTTCTACGCCTTCTCTTTCCAACACTGGCCGACGATGCGGAGAGACGACGGGTCTCCGCCGACCTCTTCGGCGTCTGCTGCCCCTGCTGAGGGCTCTAACGATCTTGCGACGCCGACTTCCGCCGTATTGTCGGGCAGCCAAGTCGTTCCACTACCTCTCGCGTTTCCCTTGTCCGGCGGTATGCCCGCAGTGATTCCAGGACCCGTGCTACCCCACGGTGCCGTCATCGTGTCCACGTCAACCAGCTCGACTACTTCCACTTCGCCTTCTTCATCCTCGATCTTTCCCCAACAACACCAACCGGTGCCGTTGATGCCTCAGCCGCCTCAGTTCTACTTTGGGCCAGCCGTGGCCCATCCATCTGCTTTCATGCCACATCAACCAACCGCCCCGCTCTACCAAAGGTAGATCCTCAAACAACTTTTCTCTTTCCACCCGCCCCCGAGTCAGTCACTCGTTCATCCTAAGCCACTTTCGGAGAAGCAAATAACACTGATAAATATCCACCCTACCGGAGAGCCGGTGCGTTGACATGATGACGTACTTACCCTGTCACTCACTTGCGCCATCTTAAGGATCCAAATGCAGATCGCCGTGCAGCCGCCGGCCAAGACGGTCTACCAGCGCATACTCAAGCCCTTCCCCTCTGTCTACCTCATCTTGCCTCCTCTACATACCAATGGTGCCTCTTCCGCCACCCACGTTGAAGTGAAGCATCAACATTCGAGGTTCTCGCCCGCCCTCTTACCGGCTGGCCGGCTGCAGTGAGCGGCGACCCACTGAGCCTGCTGTACGAAGCGCTGAGCGCCAAGAGCCACGAGGAGGGCGTGTTCGTGGAGGCCAGCGTGGTTCGCAACGACAACGGGGACGCTCTCGACCGCTCCATCGATGGCCAGGCCACCGCTCGACTGGAAAAGGTACCGAAGACCCTAAGAGGGCACAAGCCAAGGCCATTTTTAACTCCGACCATCGTGTCTGCCTCGCGCGGCGACAGAGCGGGTGGAACTCGGGAGTGTACACGGCGACGTTCAAAAAGCTCAAGCTCCTCACTACTTCGCAACAACGCTCGGGCACCAAGTTCAGCCTCTGCTTCCGGCTCAAGTGCAGCTCGCTCGCTCTCGGGTCGCTGGCCGACATGGTCGTCATCTCCAACCCTATCGAAGTCTTTTCTCACTCCCAGTATCTGGGCAAGTCCGATGGTACCCCCCCCCCCTCTCTTCCGATAGCTTGGGGTGGAGTAGGCGCAGCGTAAACTGACCGGGTCCTTGTTCTGCCCGCACAGGAGGCGAAGACAGAGCGAGATCGCAGGCCGGGGCGCTCAAGTACGCCGACAACCCTGCAGGGCTGCACCTGAAGCTGATGGAATCCATCCACGTACGTGGGCCCAGCCGACGGCTGCGAGCTATGCGATGCCATTACTCATACGGGTCTTGGGGCGCGCAGGCGTTCAAAGAGCTAGGCGGCGCTCAGGAGACGCTCATCAACTACATCAATGCCATCTACAACCAGAACAACCCCATCCCGTCGGCCATCTTCGCGCTTCCGCCATCCGGCGTGCCTCAAATCCAAATGCAACAGCTGCCCGAAGGGTTGGTGCTCCAGCAACAGCAAGCCCAGCACCAGCCCATACTCCCCCATATCCCTGTCGGAGGTACTTTCGCTCTTTGCTTTCCTGCTTCGGGCCATCTCTAATCACGCGGACTCTCTTACGCAGCTGAGCGAGCACCTTCACCCACGGGAGGCGCCTTTGGCGGGACGCCCACCGAGTCCCCTCGCTCGAGCCAGCATTCGGTGGCACTCCCGTCTCAGCCCACATTTCCGCTCACGCCGACCCCACGCCGTAGCTCGGCGCCTTCGTCGAGATCCTCCTCCCCGCCTTCCTCTCCTCCCAACCTCTCCGCGGTTCACGCGTCGTCGCAGGCCCCCATCCCGATGGCTGTGCCGCCTCATCCCCGGGCCTCGCCCGCGCTCTTTCCCATGGGCCACCCCGCTGTCACGGGTGCTCTGCCGGCGTCTGTGCCGCTGACCCCGCACACCGCGGCCTCCATGCTGCCCGGCATAGCCTCCCTCTTGGCCTCTGCCGGCATGGGCTTACCTCCGCCCGCGCCCATGCCTTCCTCTTCGCCTCCTCCGGGTGCCCATCATCGAGCCCCTGTGGCGTCCGTTCAGCAGGACCACATGCGCGGAGGCTCATCCCTCTTGTCGTCGCTGCTGCTGGCGCCGCTGCAGGCCCTGTCCGAGGCCTGTCGAGACGAGACCAAGACCAGCAAGCGGAGGGAGCGGGAGCACTACCCTCGCCGGCAGGCCGGCGGCCGTGGAAGCGAGGACGACTCCACCGAGGAGAAGGAGAGCGGCAGCGGGCAACCCAAGCACAAGCGGCGACGAAAGAGCGCCGATTGATGTGATCAAACACATCACCGCAGGAGAGGACCTGTCTTCATGTTTCCTCAGTTGTACAAAACATCAACCTGGTAGACTGGTTGTTAGTCGCAATATAGATGCTTCCCACTGGTGCTGTGTCTTGCGTCACCAATGGCCGTGCGGGAGCCCTTTTAGGCACTCGAGTGCTGTACGAGCCGTGCAGAATGGAGGCGGGCACAAGCGCGCCAATGCTGCCCTCCTTCGTGCGTCAGCGACATGAGGCGGCAACGGCTGAGGTGAGCGAGTTCGACGGCTTGATAGAGCGGAAGATCAACCAACTTCCGCCCTCCAAGCTCAAAGACGTGGCCCTCGTGGTGGGCATCCCCTTCTACACCGAAGTGTCCAACATAATCTCGGTACATCACATCTTTTTCTACACGTTTTTAATGCAAGAATGTCTTCTTTCTTCTTTTGCTTTCTTTAATATATATTATTTGATCAAATTATTCCTCATTCTGTGACGAAGGTGCTGGTGACCCTGCGGGAGGTGTTCCAAGAGCGGAGGCAGCGATGTCTCGTTTGTGTGGTGGGC
>JANDJZ010000559.1:0-13320 GCA_027943245.1 Acanthamoeba sp. SK_2022b | reverse complement strand
CGCACCTCCCTCATTCCCACCCCGTGCCCAGCTCGCCGCTCGCGGCCACTCATTCTGCTGTTGCCACACTTACAGCTGCTGGGACGCCAACGGTGGTATCTTCGAGACCGTGCTGGGCGAGGGAGATGCCGTCATCTCCGATGCGCTCAACCACGCGTCGATCATCGACGGCATTCGCCTCTGCAAGGCCAAGCGGTGCGCGAGCTCCAGCCGCGTTACAGACGGGCTTGCCGTGTTCCATTTTTTCTTTTCTAATTGCATTTTTGATAATGATTTATATTATTTGTAACCAGGTTCCGATACAAGCACTTGGACATGGCCGACTTGGAGGAGCAGCTCAAGAAGGCCGATGGCGAGGGCGCCAAAGTTCGCATGATCGCCACCGATGGTCAGTGCGCCGTGCCCCTGTCGCGCCAGCTCTCCGTCTGCGACCCCGGGATGACTCATCGTGTTGCTTTCCCCCATGCAGGCGCCTTCAGCATGGACGGTGACGTGGCGCCCCTGGACAAGATCTGCGCCCTGGCCGACAAGTACAACGTACACATGTCGCTGCTGTATCCCATGCGCCCCCTTTTCCTCACGTCTTTCTTTTTGATTTCCTTTCTTTTCTTCGTAGGCTCTCGTGATGGTGGACGAGTCTCACGCCACCGGCTTCTTCGGGCCTACCGGCCGCGGTACTGTCGCCCCGTTCCACATCACTTCTCGCTTCTGTCCCTCACCCTTCTCCTCCCATGTGTGTGTGTGTGTGTGTGTGTGTGTGTGTGTGTGTGTGTGTGTGTGTGTGTGGACAGGAGTGCCCGAGTACTTTGACGTCATGGATCGTATCGACGTCACCAACTCCACGATGGGCGTACGCACTCCTGTCTTTTTCACGCGCTCGGCCGCTCTGTCGTTGACTAACAGTTGCGGTAACGTGGGGGCTCGATTGCTATCTGCTGTTGGATCCGTCGATCGGGGCCTACAGAAAGCGCTCGGCGGCGCCACCGGCGGCTACACCACCGGCAGGAAGGAGATCGTCGACCTCCTGAGGCAGAGGTCCCGGCCCTACCTCTTCTCCAACTCTCTGCCACCGGCCCTTGTCGGCGCGACCCTCCGAACCTTCGAGCTCCTCACGTACTACTACCCCCACACTCTCCGACGCGCCTCCCTCCTTTCTTGCGTGAGCGCTGACCGGCCCGGATGTCCTGACCACCCACGTGCAGCACATCGACCAAGCTGCGAGACCAGCTGGAGGCCAATACCGCGCGCTTCAGGCAGGGCATGAAGAAGGCCGGCTTCAACGTAAGCGTTGCTCCTTCCCCATCTCTCTCTCTCTCTCTGTGTGTGTGTGTGTGTGTGTGTGTGTGTGTGTGTGTGTGTGTGTGTGTGTGTGGGATGCTGAACCGAAGTTCGTGCAGGTGTTGGGCAATGATGCCCACCCAATCTGTCCGGTGATGTTGGGCGACGCCCGCCTCGCGAGCAAGATGGCCGAGGAGATGCTGGCCCACAACATCTACGTCATCGGCTTCTCGTTCCCCGTCGTCCCCAGGGGCGAGGTACCCCCCTCCCCTTCCGAACCGGCACTGCTGCTTCTGCATTCACCCGGCCCTTGCTTACGCATCTGCCACAGGCTCGCATCAGGGTACAGCTTTCCGCCATCCACACGCCCGAGCAGATCGACAAGGCCATCGCCGCCTTCACCGCAGTCGGCAAGAAGCTGAACGTCATCGCCTAAGCAGCCAACACGCGTCTCAGTTTCTTGCACCTTCCGTTCTTTCTTTGACCAGGGTTGGGGGCATACGCTATCCCATGCCAATGGGCCAAGACTTAAGCGAGAGTGTGAGCCAAGCGACAAATAAGAGTCCCACCGTGTTCTCCTGGGCCACGTGGGTAAACTTGGTAATTGGCGTCTGGCCGGCACGTGAAGCTCGGGGAAGACGAGAACAGCAGCTTCGGAGGTACGGCCTCATTCGATCGGTATTCAGCGTCTGGTCGAGGACGGCACAATGCGCCCACTGCGATTGGGTCGGAGAAGTTAGGTGGAAACGAGAGGTTAGACGGAAGACTTGGCTTTGTTCCAACAAAAAGTGCACAAATATTGTAGTCATGTTAGGCCGAACGAGACTCTCGTTTCCACCTAACCTCTCAACCAATCGCAGTGGGCGCATGACGCTGTCCTCGACCGACCCTGTGGCCTAAGCCTGATCGACCGAAGTGTCCCCACCATAAAAGGCTGGCCTACAGCCGTCATCACTCACTCTTCACCCCAAACCAACTACCTATAGACCACCAACAACAACTTTCAGCAATGACCTACTACAGCTTGCTACTGCTACTCGTACTGACCGTAGCCCTTGTTGCCGCACCCGCTGCCCTGGCCACCGGTACCTTCTATGACACCACCTGCAACGAGGTGCCGTTCACCGCCGCTGGCCTGGCCAGGCTGGAGCCCATCAAGGCATCCAACCTCGGTACCTTCAACTGCACGGGTTCCTTCACCTACTACGACCCTGCCACGGCTCACGTGGTCTCGTCGTTCAACCTGCCCTGGTTCAGCCAGTCGACCCTCTACGAGCCCTCTTGCGGTTGCTGGATCACCCGTAGCTACGCGCTCGGTCCCGACGTCGAGCCGCTGGCCATCTACGAGTACGGCAACGCCCTGCCTGGTCGCTCGGAGGAGGGCACCTGCCTGCACTACGACTGGATCGAGGACGACTCCAACGTGACGCAGTCGATCGCGTTCGGCCGGAACATGGGCTTCGTGCACCGCGATCTGCCCTACCTGCGCACAGTTGACGGGAGCCTCACCCGCCACCAGTCCTTTTACCTCGTGCCCAACTCGCAAAACGAGCTCGTCGTTATCCGCAAGTTCTCGGAGGAGGGCTACATCGAGTGGATTCAGAACCTCGTTTGCGTGATGGTGGAGCCGCAGGTCTTGTACTAGGATCACCTGCACTTCCGACACGAGGGTTTCCCGCCGCTCCACCTCGCCCGCACGAAGCGCCACGGGATACCGCTGTGTCAGTGCCTTCGGTGGGCTGCCTTCTTCTGCACTCGCCTCCTGTCCCATGACCACCATTTCCTCGCCGTTGTAGATCACTGGCATATTTTCCTCTTTTTCAATACACTTTTTCTTCTTTTGTGGCCATCATCGCCTTCTTCCCTTCCCCTTCCTCCAGTCTTTGTGAGCCAGGCTTGCGTTGATCGTTTTGAGTGTAATTACATGTGAGCCATGGCACAAGAGGCCGAGGGGAGAACCGCAGCACCAGGCCCCGGGCGGGGTTCAGGAGTGTTCCGTGCGGTCGTTGTGGTTGTGCTCACCGGGGGAGCCGCCACCGTGCGGCGGCTGCTGCTGGGGAGCGGCGATGAGGGAGTTCAAAAAGTCTTCGTCGAGCGAGAAGGGCATGAACGAGGGGTCGAGGTCGAGGTCGTTGAAGGCGTCCTCCACGCCCGCGATGTCCGTCGTCGACGAAGCCGATGGCGGCTGGGGGTAGTGATGCGGCGCCGACGACTGCTGCATCGCCGCGCCGAGCGGAATGACGTGGGGCGCGCCGTACTGCGGAGCGGAGGCGGCCGGGGAGGCGGCGCCGTAGAACGGGGAGTAGAAGCTGGCGGGAGGCGACGCTCGGGAGAAGAGCGAGGAGGACGAGGCGGAGAGGGACGGGGAGGAGGAGGGAGGCGACGAAGGAGAGGAGGCACCCATCGGGGTGTCGTCGAACGAGAAGGCGGGCGGGGAGGCCGATGCGGCAAAGACGTTGTTGGGCGAGGGCGGGAACGGGGCCGCGGCGGAGGGGAACGGCGAGGAGAGCGAGGGGAAGGCCGACGTGGGGGGCATGTGGAAGATGGACGTGGGGCCCTCTGCGGCCGGCTGCGGCCGTCTTCGCTGCGGATTGGAGAGCACCTGGTCGAACGAGGTCTGCTGGACGTGGGGACCCTCGTCCTCGTCTTCGTCGAGAACACTGTCGCCAGGCACCAAAGCAAAGCAAAGCGCATGCGTTGAGCCCTCCCGATCGCAATCACGTGTCGACAACAACACGTCCGCCCACTCACCCACACATGCACACTGGAGAAATGGGGAGGTCACCTCATGCTGGCCTTGGGGATGCTGTCCCGCAGTTTGCGCTCGTCCTCCTGCGTGCCGTAGAATACCAGCTGAGGCTGGGACGCCGCGTCCGGTTTGGCCTGTGGGTGATTGGGGAGGGGGAGGGAAACGCAGCAACGTCAATTGATCGCGCGCGCACGACTGTTCCTCGCGCGCAAGGCGAGCCCACGCGTACCTTGCTGTTGGGTCGTCGCGACTTCTTGTTCGACGGTTGCGGCGTAAGGACCCGACCGCCCTTGCCATTCCTCGGCCCGGCCCCCGGCCTCGCGTGGGCGTACGCCGGTGGGGCGGACTGGGGTCGGCCGAGCGACGTCGGCGAGTGCGCTTGCGGAGAGCCGGCCGGGTCGAACTCCAAGTCGTCGTCCGACGGCGAGTCGATGACGGGCGACGACAGCGGCTGAATGGACGCGGGCGAGAGGTGAACGCCGCCCACTCCGGGGTGGGCTCGTCCTCCTCCCTCGTTGGCCGCGGTGCTGCTCAGGAACTTCATCTGCGGCAGGGCGGCCGTCGGCGCGCTGGGCGCGGCGGCGCCGGACTCGGGGAAGTAGAGCGTTACGACATCCGAGATTGGTAGACCGTCGTTTCCAAAGAGGATCGTATGTGTGTCGTACGTGGCAAAGAGACCGCCTGTTTACGACAAATGACGGCGCGCTCAGCTATTTAAGCTTGCTCTGCGGCCGCACACGACACACGACACACACACACACACACGACACACACACACGACACACACACACACACACACACACACACACACACACACACACACACACACACACACAGGGCCAGGAGGAGGAGTGTCGAGCGGTTACCTGTTCTGTGCCGGTACACCTGGTCGAGCTGGATAGTGGACGACAGGTTCTTCTGCTGGAGGATGGTGTTCATGGTTCGGCGCGCTGCCTCTGGTGGAATGAACTCCGTCCACGGCATTCCAATCACCTCACTCTGGACCAAAGCCAGCCAGCCAGCGATCGTCAGTGATACGAGCGCGAATGTGGGAGGGCGATGCTGAGGAGGGAAGGAGGGGCACCAGCTCGTAGCCGATCATTTGACAAAAGGTGGTGTTGGCGGTGAGCACGGTGGCGGTGCTCTTGCTGAGGTCGTACACCACCATGGGCTGCTCCGCCCTGCCCTTTGGCAGGGAGGCGCCGGCCCCGATCGACGGGTTGTGGATTGCGGCCGCCGTGGTGGTGGCCTCCACTGCGTTGCTCGCGAATGCCGGCACCGCGTCCAGCGCACGCAGGGGTCTTCTTGTATTCGTGTGCGTCGTCGACGAGGTGAGTTAAGACACGCACTGGCCATATAAGCCAAGAAGCGATTGCGAGCAGCAGCCAAGCAGCGGCAAAGAATTGCGCGGTACCGTTGGGTGGGAATCTGCCCGCCAGGTTGCTGGTCGGCCATCTGCGAGAAGTAGTCCATGAGCCGCATGACCTGCCACTGGCTCGTCTTGAGCCGAGCGGCCAGGTTGCTGTTCTCGAGCTTGAGGTGCAGCACTTCATCGTCCAGCCGCTTCTGGTCGCCCTTGAGCTTCTTCAGCTCCTTCATGAAGTAGATGTTCAAGTTGTTTTGCTTGGGCGATATCTGCTGATCGGACACACATTCGAAGGACGCCCACGTTAAGTGGAAGCAACGCCACGCCACAGTGCGCGAGTCGATGTGCGTGCAGGGAGTCAAGCGTGCGAGGCGATGGGTACCTCGCTGGTGGCGGGAGCATCTTCCTGCATGCGGCTCGCGCTGGGAGCGGACGCACTGGTAGGCATTGGGTCCTCCATGGGTGTGGCCTCGGGAGGAGGTTGGTGCTGAGCCGCTGTGGGCGAGGGAGTGGAGGGAGGCGATGAGGCCGGCACCACATGCGGCTTCGGAGGTGCCCGAGCGGCAAACGGATCGCGCAACGCCTCGAACGCGGGCGTGGATGGCGGCGGCGGCAGCTCTTGGGGCGGCACCGTTGACCGAGGCATCTGATTCCATAGAAGTCAGAAAGCAATTTAAAAAAGGAGGAAAGGAGGAGGGCACTACCGAAGGTATAGATCCGAGATCTATGCCAATGCACATGTGGGGGACGCCCAATCGCACACAGCGCGAACACGGTCGCACGCCATCACAATGCTCCGCTTGGTTATCTTTCTATAAGGGCAAAATCGAGAGATCAATTGAAATCATCGCAAATCCCCCCCCCCGTTAGGGTCTACGTGGAGCAACGGTGCCGTACCTGGCATAAGAAGCAGGAAGAGATCTTCCTCTTTTTGTTTTGCGACATGCGCTGCAGTGATGCTGAGATAAATCAACGGTCGAATGCAATTGCGATGGCTTGTGCTGTCTCGTTCCAGCTCTTCACGTGAACTGCCCCACGAGGGCGGTACACGTCATCCGTTGGTATGATAGGAATGAAATGGAATGCGAGTTATCATTTAAGGGGTCGTCCTACAGATTAGTAATCCAAAACGAAATTTCGCAATTAAATGAATTTTCATTAACACCAGCGAAGGATTCATAGGATGCCAGTAAGAGCACTGAAACCAGCGAAGTGCCCCTCAAGAGCTGGGAGGATGGAGTGGAAACAAGCAACAGATGATGTTTTGAACGAGAGGGGTTTTTAATTTGGTGGATGACCAACCACTTATCAATGGGGTCGCACGCTCATAGAGCGTCCATGATACTGGACACTAGTGCACCCGTAAACTTATTCCCCCAACAAGTTCCACATCACTTGAAACAAAACTCCCCACCCATGAAACAATAAAAAACACACACACAAAAACACACGATACACCAAACAAACATGTACCCCCACTAAAGACACAAAAAACACACACAAAAAACAAAACAAAACCGCCCCCGAGACAACCTAACCCCCCAGAAAGACAGCCCCCGACAACAACCCACCTAACTGAGCACAACCCAAAAACCAAAAAACGACCTCCCAACAAAAAACCAAGACAAACACACACAGGAAACAAAAAGAAAATGAAAAGAAAAGAGAAGAAAAGACCAACCTATCCTAAAATAAAAAGAGACCTACCAAAAAAGGGAAAAATAAAAGTAAAAAACCCTTTAACCAAACACTTGCCAACAAAAAACGACCCTGAAAAAACGCGAGCCCCCTCCCCTCCAGCAGAACAGATGGAGAAGGACAAGATGCAATTAAGTGGAGGAAGAAGCGAGGAGGACGAACCTGACACCGACCCTGACGAAGACGGTATCAGCGACACGGAGAGAAGCGAGAGAGAGAACAAGAGGAGAAAAAGAGCGGACCTCTCTGACTGGGCAAGGCCCAGAGGAGTAGAGATAGAAAATAAAACCAAGGACCCCACGAGAAGCTTCAGACCTACAGAGGGAGCGTCAGAGGAGGAGGCGGAGATACAACGAGTCCAGTTCATCCAGGCAGAGAAATCTTGGCGTCGGGCTGAACTAAGAAAGACTAGAGGACCGCCCCCCCCACGACCCACCTCCTCCAACACCTCCCGCCCATCAAGGAAGCCCTCAAAAAGGCTAACCTCGGGACGGTGGTGGAACAAGTCAGATCGATATCCCACCAGACCCTGGCTGGACGCGAACGCCCCCTGGCCATCATCATGGACGGCGAAGGACTCGACCTGACCCAAGTCGTCCAGGACTGCGCAACACTACTCGTCCCCTACAAGAGCATCGACACGACAATAACAGGCAGCTACATCATGGAGTTCTGGACGATGAACCATCTCGACACCTACCTCAAGAAGAGGTACATCTACAACAAGAACCGCAAGCCCCACCGCAAGGTCATTTTGATCTACAGTCGGGCGGAGCAGAACCGATGGATTGGTGGCCTCACCGAGCTCCCTCCAACAATCATCAGTGAACTCCTCCTCAAGGCCCACCACGTCCATGGAGACGTCTGCCTCATCCGCGACCCAAGAAACAAGAGGTTCAAGGGATGTGCTCACATCCTGTGCGCCTCCCTGGAAGACACAATGCGCCTGGATGAAAAGAAGAATGAGATCACCTTCAATGGAATCACACTCTGCAAGGTGGACGTGGTCAACAAGAAATGTACAGAGGCACCGCTGGAGGAACAACCCACTCCCCAGGAAACAACCGTATAATACATGATTGAGACACCATCAATAAATAACATAGTTCCTCCACAAACCCAAACTACGACGCTGCAACAAAATCGTCCACTCAAAATTATCTCTATTAACATAAATGGTGGATGGGAAGACAAAGCTGACGAACTAAGAGAATGGTCAAACAAACACCACCCAGATGTCATTTTAATACAAGAACTCAAATGCGACAAAGATAAAGGAAGGTATGCCACGATCGAAGGATACAAAGGGTTCCAAAACTGCCTGTCACGAAGATACATGTGTAGACTTCAACTCATTGAACAGAACAACAACGAAGTACAGGAAGAAGACATACCAATGAACTGTGACAAACCACTGATCCGCCCACTCCACAACCAAAGGAGAGCAGCCAAATGGGGAACCGCCATACTCCTACAACAAGACATTGCAAGCACAGCCAAGGACATCACCCCATCAGATGAATGGGCCAAGGGCCGGATCAGCGCAATAACACTCACAACCAGGAACCACCCCCTCACAATAGTAAGCGTGTATGCACCAGCCTCTGGATCTGAGACCAAACGGTCCTTTTATAAAAGAATAACGGAATGGGCAAAAAACATCAAAGGGGAAATATTACTAGGGGGAGACTGGAACATGACCCTAAACAAAAAAGACCAAAAAACAGGTAACTACAAAAGACACAAAAACGAACCCCTACACACCTTCAGGAGAGAAGTAGGAGTCCAAGACGTATGGCAAGCCCTACACCGTGGTACAGCACCTGTATTCACATGGAAAAGAGGAGAGAATAACGAACAAGAAAAACAATTAGACAGCTTCTACACTAACGACACCAATAAACACCTAACATACCTAGTTCACAATGCGAGCAACTTCACCTCTGACCACCGCATCATCGAAACAGTCAGAGAATGGAACCCGGCCACTCTGACTGAACAAAAAAAAGGAGTAATAAAAAGGAAAATACCCACAAATCTTACCAACGACAAAATAACCATGTACAATGCAGACATTCAGGACGAACTACACCAAGAAACAAGCATGTTAGAGGGTGAACTAAATGAAGAAGATATAAACAGAAGCGCGCATAGAATAATAAACTCTATGATAACAGCAACAGACCGAATAAACAGACGCCGCCCCCCAGACAGAGAAACACAAGACCGCCCCTCCAAAACAGTAACAAATAAAGAATGGGGACTAGAACGCAAAAAGAGGAAATGCATCCAAAAGGGCCTAGAAGTGGCCACAAATATAATTAATGCAGAAATCCACCCTAACACTGACCACATAAAACTCATGTGTAGGGTACAAAAAGCATGCACTCACATCACAGGCACAGCCGAGGAGATCACCACAAACAAAAGGACCTACAACACTTGGTCCAGAAAATGCAGGAACATCAAAACGACACTATCGCGATCCATGCGAAAGCTAAAGACAAAAGAAAGGAAAAGGAGAATAGATACGCTTATAGCTAACCTCCAGGCAGAAGGAGCAGCCCGCTCAGGTCGTTTCTATGCAAAAATCAGGAAGGCCCTCTGGCATAAGAGGGAGCAGAGTGTCAAACTAGGGATCAAAAAGGGATTAAATGGAGAAACCATAACAATCACAGAGCCCGGAGAGATTAGAGCGTACGTACAGGAAGCGTGGACCAAACAGTTTGAAGCACAACCTCAGCTCCACACAGAGACCGTGGCTGGGTGGATAAGAGATGGCAAATGCATCCAAGGAGAAACCGACAGCCTCCTCAAGGAGATCACGCCCATCGAACTCCTGGACACAATAAAAAGCATCAGCAACAATAAAGCACCAGGCCCCACCGAAGAGACCATCGAAATGATCAAATGGATAAGGCCAGAGAACCTTACCCCCATCCTGGCGCTAATGAATGCCTGCATCCGGACAGGGATCACGCCAACCTGCTGGAAATCGTCAGACATCTTTGGGATCTACAAGGGAGGCGAACCAACGAACCCACTCAACTATAGACCAATAGCCCTCCTCTCAGTAATTTATAAATTATTTACAAAGATCGTAAACAACAGAATGAATGACATAGTGGAAAGAGAAAACATCATAAGCATAGCACAAGGAGGATTCTGCCAAGACATGTCCACAGCAACGCAAATACATGCACTATGAGGAATAATGGAAGAAGCCAAGTACCGAAATAAAGAGATACACGTCACATATGTAGACCTCGCGGGAGCATATGACAGTGTCCCTCTCCCAAGGTTGTACAAGACCCTGACCGCATATGGCTTCCCACAACACCTAGTCGCCCTAATCCAAAACATGTACACAAACAACGAGGTAAGCATATACACAGACTACGGGAAGACAGAGCCCATACCAGTTACACAAGGAGTAAGACAAGGTGACCCGCTCTCTCCACTGCTATTTAACCTCTTTATTAACCCTATTATAGAACAACTTCACCACCACCACAAAGGGTACCGACTGGAAGGAGGAAGTACAATGGGAGCAATCGCGTTCGCAGACGATATTGCACTTGTAAGTGAATCGGTGGAAGGGATGTCCAAACTGTGGGATACACTAAACAAATTCTGTAAAGATAACGGTCTCCGCATAAAGGCAGCAAAATCAGCGTACACCACAACAAACCTCAACAGTACCTTCACACCTACCACAATGGAAGGAGACAAGGTCGCAATACTGAGCCCAGACGAAACATACAGATACCTGGGGATACACATGTCACTAGACCTGCAATGGAACGCCCACATAAGAATAACGGATAAAAAATTCAACAAGATCGCCAATGGCCTACACAGCCGCAAGATGACCGCATCACAAAAGACACACCTAATAAATATACTTGCCAACACAGTGATACAATATGGAATGAGCGTGGTAGAATACAGCCCAACACTACTAAAAAAATTAGACATTATTAACAAAAAGATAATAAAAAACGCACTCCAAATACGCAGGGACTGCCCATCCAACTGGCTATGGACGAACACTAGAGATGGAGGAATGGGACTGACCTGCCTGGCTGACGCGCAAGACGCAGTGTTTATCGGATGCACAATCGATCAGATCCTTAAAGGACCGGACTCACTGGGACGAAGGGTATTAATAAACAACATGGACTGCGCCCGACACGAGGGGGAAAGGGAGATCCTCACCATCAAAGGTACCGAAGAGGGGCAGTCTCCTGAGAGAATACCAACAATCAGAAGGCTCCTCAGACTGGCCAGAGAATACAACCTGGACCTAGTATCAGAAACCAAAGAGAACGCCGCGCTAGAAAGAAATAAAACAAAACTAAAACAGGAAACAAACTCAGACACCGAAATGAGAACACGTAATGCATACATAAATAACCAAGGAGTACTCAACGACCCTAGATTAGCCAAAATACACAAAACTCTCCCCCCTATTCCACCGCTAATAAGGGGGTGGAGAGCAAACCAGAACGAACACCACAACCTCCCAAGCCCGTCCCATTCCCCAAAGACAGCCTCAAACCCACACTGCTACCCCAGAAGTGAACTCCTGCACAACATACGCACACAAAGAAGAGGTAAAAGCGTGAGGAAATGGAGTGAGGGAATCCCCATCCACAAGGGCCCCGATGGAGAAACCTTAGTATGGACTGATGGATCAAAAATAAAAAACAGAGCAGGGTTTGGAGTATACTTTGCCAGAGACAGCCACCTGAACCTAGCAGCCCACACAATTGGAGACCAAACGTCTGACAACTCAGAACTCCAAGCGGTGGCGTACACACTAGAGATTACCCAGGACACCCAAGACCTACACATCATCACTGATAACGAATCGGTCAGCACCCTACTCAACAAACTCATAATGCACCCCCACAGCAGACGAACACGCACCAAACGCTCAGTAGAAAGGTGTATAAAACGAGAAATAAACACACGCACAATGAAAGGCCTCACCACACGTTGCACACACATATACAGCCACATCCAAAAGAAACTAGTAGAAAGGAGAGACGACAGGAAATGGAACAAAAAGTACGAAGACCAAAAATGGAGATGGGGCACCCTCTTTAACATGATCGTGAAAGGAAACGAAGCAGCGGACGCCCTCGCCAACATTGGTACAACGAGACCCAATCACCCTCCCTATACCAGACTAACAGACCTATCCACAGACATAGGAATATACAGCAAGGGTGAGTGGATAGACTCGAGTGTAAGGGACCACATTAAGAAAATAAACAATAAAAAATATAAGAAAGGCCTCAAACTAAAAATATGTGGAACACTAGCCAACAAGGAGGAGATAGGATGGCAAGTGACCTGGGCATCAACACACAACCCAAACCACCTCGACGAACAGAACCTAAAAACTATCCACAAGCTACGCCTACGACGCAGCCAAATCAAAACGCACATGTGGAAAAGGGGCGGTACCCAAAATGACGACCAGACATTGCCCGACCACACGGAGTGCCCTCTATGCCAAAAGGCCAAAGAGGACCTAACCCACCTCCTGGGCGAATGCGAGCACACGTCAGCAATAAGAGAGAAAGCCTTACAAAGAATATACGACATCATTGACAAGACCCACGGGAAGGGAGTCAGCATACGCACATGGGCGGAAACGGAGAGCCGCCACAAGGCAGCCATCCTCCTAGGACTACTCCCCAAGGAGTGGGCCTCCACTACCTCACAAACGGAGAACAGAAATAAGAAGAGGAAAAGAGGGGAGTGCGCCGACCAGGCGCACCGGACGACAAGGGGGGGGTCGTCCACCAAAGGGCGGACGAAGAAGAGAAAACGAGAAGACGCACACGCCGTACCCACACACCAGCCCAGGCATGACCCCCCCCTCCCACACCCCCCCAACAGGGGGTGGATAAGCAGGTACACGGGTGCGTACGCAAGAGGAGCAGCCGAAATCTACCGCAAGCGCATGGAACTTGCAGCATCAATCGAAAAGAACACCGACACCACAACTGAGGAAATGGAGGCAGAAGCCAACGTAGAAAAGAACAACGCATAGCATGGCGAAGTAATGAGTGGGTGTTACCGTGAAAGTGCTAAACCGTCGCAGACGGAAAAAAACCACTTATCATGCAGTCACCTCAGGGGCGAAACCCTAAGGTCGACAGTAACGGACTCAAAATAAAACCCCCCTTAAAACTAAAAACTAGAAACGAAACCA